>JAPYZR010000686.1:0-41781 GCA_030522945.1 Trichopria nigra | reverse complement strand
TACATTTATGTGCGGTGCACGCAAAGAATGTTGGTTTGTGATTGGCTAATATTTATCATATGCGATAATTATCACCGATTTCGAGAATTGACCCCCAGAAAAAATGGCCATAAACTGGTCTTATCCCATGTAACACCGAATGTCCCCAGAATGTCTCAGAATGTCTGCAGAATATACAGACATTCTGGAGATATTCTGAGATATTCTGGGCATATTCTACTTGGGATTTTCTACTATAGGGTTGTGAATTTTAAAATTAAAATTTTTCAACAATTTTTTTACAATTTAATTTAATGGAGAATTATCGTAATGTTCGGAAAGGGTACGTATAAGTCACATTGAAAGATTAGTACTGTAAGATCAACGGCAAAATTACAGATAGGGGTGAAAAGAGGAGGAGAGCGTTGAAAAATAAACGGTCAAAGTAACATTTCTCCGGTCAATATTTTTTTAAAGAATTGTTTGGTAATCACCAAATTTTTAATGTCTTATTTTTTTCGACAGCAAAATGGTTTTGGGGTCATCTAAATTTCTTAGAGTAAATTTCACTCTTTTTTGTTTAATCCCATATATAACAATTAAGTTATATATATGGGATTCCTTCTATTTGGCTCGAAAATTTGAATTATTGAATATACTGAAGTATTTTTTAAACCATTTTAAAAAATCACTGCAAAAATTCTATTTTCAATATATTTTTTTTAAATTAAAAAAAATTTTCTCGAATGAAGTAAGATTTACTAAATTAACAAAAATTTCTAGTTTTCAATTTTTTTTTCCATTTTAGTCGAAAAAGAAAACTATTAATTGCTCATTTGAAACAGTTTTTCAAGCGCATTTTCTTCTCTACGTTTCACGATGTAATTCGCATCTACGTGCGCTTGCACGTGCACGCATATAAGTTCACCGTGTTTTCTTATTCTTCCTTCCACGCATTGCGCAAGTCGGTAGCTGCTACAAGTTTTTTGCCGAAGAACTCAAAGCATGCGCGCAAAATCTCCAGTAGAATGCACTCCCCGTGTCGGCTCTTTGAGCTCTTCCTATACCGCGCTAATCTAATATCCTTTTCGATTCTCATAACCTGCATACCTATAAGCGCATTTTCAGTAACATCTGAAAGTGGTGACTTTTAGCAAAAGCTTCTTTCTTTTACGAAATCCATTGCGGTGATCCTCGAAAAAAAGCTTCTCTTATCTTATCTTCTCTTATCTTCTTAAGACAGCCACTCTTGGCTGTTTGGATGACCTGTAAAATTGAATAAATACTCGAAAAATATTTAGATTTTCGAATTTCGGAGTATTATTCGATATAGGAGGAAGAAGAATGTTTGAGGGTAATGAAGAAAAGAAAGAAGAAAAATACAGAACTTCGGTGTTATAAGATTTTATTACAATCATTCATAACATTAATTGATAATGGCAACAGTGCCGTAATTGACAGGCGAATAAGGGAGACCGACTAATATTTCGAAATATTTTAATAATTGTCAATGCGAAATTCACTCGGTACATAAAATCAATGAAATTGTAACAAATATAAAAAATAAGATACCTAACTCGTGCGTAAAAGTACACTTTACACCCTTGTTAGATAATATATTATTTCCACATATTATTATTCTGAACATTTATTTTTGTAAAAGTTTCATGATTTTTATTGTATTGTTTTTGGAAGAACCTTAAAATGTCATGTCGGAGCATGTGTCATTCAATCTTCGAGCAATCACCTCCAGTCTAAAAGTATAATGAAAATAGCAAATGACTTGTTATGTTATATAAAATAAATATGAATTAAACTTAAATATAAATAAATACTAATTATTATAAGAAATATGAACTTTAAACTTTTTCAAAATGTTTAGGACTGGGAAGAAGTGACGGACGCCGCCCTGATTTGTCTGCTTCGATTACTTTCACGAAAAAATGTGGAAGGTGATGTTAAGATGTCGACGTTCAACAGATTCGAGACGACGAAAGATTTAGCGAAATTTAAGAAGCGTTTTTCACAAGCCGTCGAAAGAATCAGTGTCGCCGGTCGCATTAGTAATGATATCAAGGTATTAAAGGAAGAAAATGAATCATAGGATAATCCTGGTACTTTAAATAAATCTGGCGGCCCAGTAAGCCATTGATGACAGGTGTTTCAGACTCACAATCACCTCAAAACGCATACATGCGTACCCAAATGTTTATGAAACGTTTATGGCACGTACATGCGATAAAAAGTATATGGGAATAAGTATTATATATATTGAGAAATTTATTATATATATAAAATTATATGAATATTTTTGCAGATATATCATTGAAAATTTATTACGTGATTAACGACTTTAACGAGGTATGACAATATTACGCGAAACGCATTCCAAATACTATTTTGATAAAATATTTGCATCAATAGGTAATATTATAATAAGTAAAAATACATAAAAAATGAATGGTATCCAATTTTCAAAACTATATCTGTAGTCCTCGATAAGTGACTAAAATCTGAAATTTTCATACAAATACCAATCGAATATTAATTCTATCTATAAAGTAGATACGGAAATATATAATTATATATTTATATATAATTATATATAATTGTATATAAAAATATTGCATAAAAATATAAATTTTTGTTTTGTTCTTAATTTTCGAAAAGTACAGAATATACTTTTGTTTACATAAGAAATATTGATTTGCTTAGGAGATATAACGATGCAACAATATCAACAGTTTTGATACAAATATTTTTAAACATTGTTGGTCAATTGTCGATTTTTAACCATTGTACACATTTACGTTATTTTATTTTATAATAAATACGCAACTATAAATATATAAATCGTGCAAATTAACCTTCAGCGTTTAAAAATAATTGTATACATATCTATAGGACTAACAGAAGAGGTTTACTAAAATTTTAACATTTCCATTTAATTTCTCAATGGAAATAAGTATTATGCATATATTGTAAACATATTCTTCGATTAAGTTACAAGTTACCACTGCGCTTGATTTATTCAACGCAATTTTTCACGTATAAAATTTAGAGACTATATGTATTCCAGTATTATTTATGATTATTCAGATCATTGAAATATTTGTTGAACGATTATACGATTACCAACAGTTAGTATAGTACAATAATAATAATAAAAATAAAAAAAATAAAAGTAAACTAAAAAAAAATTATTGTAGTGTGAAAGTATTTAAAAATATATGAAAATTTTTACAGAGATAGTTAAAAACATGATTTTAACAATGTCGAAAGGAAAGCGACGTACGTATAGTTTATTACATGAAGATACAGTTTAAACTTTTAAAAATGAATAACTGGTATTTGAAATACTAATATTTTCCAAAATATTTAGATAAGTTAATTTGAAACACAAATAATAGTATCGATAACAGTTTGATAATTTATTGGATTTTCATGAAGTGATTATCTCACGTTGTCATCAAATTGTGACTAACAACAATGTTTTCGATGATTTCGATTTGTTCATTTACGGATTGTTATTTTATTTATTCATTATGTTTTAGTATGGAAATATTATATATCATAAAGTACAATGTACCTGATACCGCAAACATTTATATAACGTGTGAGAAAAATTGTAAATACTTTAAAGATTTTTTACACAGCGAGAAATTTACTATACCCGACACAATAAGTACTTGATGTACAATAATGGCACACCCGGTATGTAAGGCATTTCTTGATGTGTAATATATGTGTAAATAAAATTGAATTTTTCATGCGCACTGTGTTTTATTATATTATATTCTATGACGAATCGTTATGTGTAATAAACAGTGAAATTAACTCTGAAATATGTGAAGATCTTACTACATTTATCGAAGAGTTGCACTGTTTTCATTTAAAAAATAAAAAAAAAAAAAAAAAAAAAAAAAAGAAACATGCAATGCATTAGACAATACATCAAATTGCAATGTACATAACAATGAAAAATTGATATATTTCTTCTTCTTTATAACGAAGGTTACGACTATTCTTACAACACGGGTATAGACTATTAATAAGGAACGAGATCTCTATATACAGTAATCGATTATTCCGTGTAAGAACAACTCTAAATGTCGAAATGTCATTTCTAAATATCAATCACAAAATAGATTTGACATTTATAATGAGAGAATAATTCCGATGATTCTTTTTAATTCAGCTATAATTTGGATATATATTATATTATTATATTATATATATAACGGGTGGTTATCAAGTATAACTTCATTGTTTTCAAGTTCTCGATAACTTCCATAATTTTCATTCTCCTCTATCATAGAGTTTTTTTGAGGATTTTTTCAAAGTTTTTCGAAAACTTTGAAAAATTTGTGAAAAATCCTTTTTTAAAGACTTTTTTATCTTAAAATTTTTACGATATTTTGGTGTCAGCTTTTTTGGATGTCTCCTGATCAGGCCTCAATTTCTCATGATATTTTGAGAACCCTTAAAAAAAAAAAAAAAAAAAAAAAAATGAAAATGCTTATAGATGAAGATCTGGTAAAAACGTCATCAAGATCGGATAAAAATTGTGGAAGGCATCGAATTTTAAAACCATGATGTTACTTTATAACCACCCTCTATACATACATATATTGCATTGAAATATATTATATACACGTATTTAGAAAAAATGTCCCAAAATAACAAGTAATTTGTACGTTTCCTTAAAATTTATTTGTTTTTCTCGAGTTTCAAGCTACTCGTCAAGAACAAATTACGCAGTATATATTAACCATAACGGCAATAAAAGAAATAATAATCATACGATTGGATCTTAATTAAAGTCAGGTCGTATTTCATATATCGAAAGAAAAAAAAAGCGAATACAGGACATGGCGAGGCGAGAATTGACGAGATGAAGAAATCGAAATGAAAGAAAGCGAACGTGAAAGAGAAACCGACTTTATACAGACGGGTGCGAAGTGACAGAATAAGCGAGTACATATAATGTACTATATGTACTTCGACGTAAGGGAAGAGAAGAGTTGTATACCGAAAAAATGAGTTAGCACGTGAGAAGGAAAGCGAGAGGGAGACAAGTAAAAATAGACGAGTGCGAGAAGATGATCGGATTGCTAGAATAAGAAGGGAATACGTATACAGTCGGTAAAAAAGAGAAAATATCGGCCTAGAAGATCGACGCCCGTTTACTCGAGATATCGACATTGTAAGGGCGATCAGCACCGGTCGTAAAGATAATCGATAATGAATTCCTTGGCGCCACTCGAACAGCGCCTTCCAAGCCGCACAGTGTTTAGCGATCATTTTTACAATTCGAAATAAGTGTACTTACGACAGATAATTTTGTAAATAGCATAAATAAACCTTATTGGAGGAGTTTCACTGGAACCGATGCTTGTATAAGCGTAGTCCAAAAGAAAAATGTGGAAATTTTCTTACTTAAACATTGAATTTATAAAACTTATATAGTATTATATGGTATTATGGTATAATATTACATGGTATGGACGTTTCTAGATAAACTGGAGATTCCAACTGACAATGTTCAGATATGAAATGGAAAATAGTATTTTCATACGTATATTGTTAAGCAGGAGGCATTCTTTATTTTATTTTTTATTTTTATTTCCTAATCAGTTATACATAAACTGTTGTATAGTTTATGGCTACGATTAACGTGAATCGAAGTGCTGATCGTCACACTTCAATGTATACATTAGTTTGTGAAATGAAAAGGATTAAAGTCGTTAAAATTATTAATTACAAGCGTTACAAGCCTTAGATACACCTACAGAAACAATAGTTGAAGTGAATAAAACCGATAGGCGATATCTTTAATCAAATGAAAATACCTCAAGGCAAACCCATACCTATTACTCAGGAAAATATAATATCAATCCGGATAAACAAGATTGAAAAATAGATCACTATCGGTAATAAAGGATCAACAAATACAGAGGTATGCCATATATACAGTTAAAAGTAGACAGGTTACAATAATGCAGTACTCCATGTAATCCCTGATAAACAACAATTAACAAATTTATTTAATGCAGTATTTCCTTAGACTTTTTCCAGATATTTGACCAATCGCTGTTCACTACGTCTAACTGCAAAAGAATCTACCGAATCAACTTTGTAATATTCTAGAGTCTTACTTAAGTGATGCAATCTTTCAAGTATACAACACAGTGAAGAAATAACGCAACTCTTAAGTAACAAAACCCCTTAAGGTTTTGCATTTTAGGTCCGACCTCGTACCTTCTATTCAGATGATATAAATATGCCTGTAAATTTCTTGGAGTGAAAAATACATATACAAACATTTTAAAATAACGTTTAAATGAATATATCAAATTGTATTATATTATCTTGATATATGAATGAAATAAGAGATATTAAATGAATTAAAGTCATATAAAATGTTAAAATGGAAAATATCAACTTTTTCAATCGCCAACCGGTTTTACATGCAACAATGTTATTCGATTTATGGAATATCTAATTTTACACATTGAGTTCATCATACATAAGCGAGAGGATGATTAGATGATTCAACAGGTCGCTTTTTTCCAATTATAGAGCCTTGAAAAAAAAAAAAAAAAAAAAAATGACATGCATATATACCAAGCCAATTACAATCATAGAATCAGTCACGCAAATTCCGAATTCCGAAGGCTTACGAACTGGATGGCGCCAAGAAACCGCGAAAAAAACGCGACGTTTTAAATCGAATCGGACATCTGATTTCAGATTTACGCGGTATACGCAGTGTAAAATTACACCAACGAGGAATGCAACATCGAGTGGTGGCCATCAGTATACGACTGTCACATTAATACAAAGTTTATAATTTCTCATTAAGAACTAAATTCTTATTAATGAATAAATAAATTCTGTCTGAAGTCTTTATTAACTGAAACTCGCTATACGTGGCGCAACCGAGAACTTATTTCAAAGCTTCTTATAAAGGTAAGCCTATTACATAATTGCCAATTTTTCAAAGTGATGGTTGGTTGCTCATTTGAATCGGGAAATCTATAAACAACGAATGTATAATAAGATTTATTTATATTCGTAGCTAATTTTCGGTTGTTACGTTGATCACACGCAGAAAAATAATCTTGTAAATTTTACCAAGAAAGAAATCATAATAATATATAAGACGATGATTAAACGTAAAATTTGATCAATAGGAAGCATTTGAAGTATTCTTACTTACTTCACGTAAAACTAAGTTTAGGGCAATGAAAATGTAAACAGTTTTGACATGTGATTATCGTTTCTGAAAAAATAATTACGACTTGTCGGTTCAAAATAATCTACGTATTTATCGGTTCATAACTGGTTAAATATATTTCTTTTTATCCAGTTTTATTTAATGACTAAACCTTTTTTGTTGTATCCAGTGTTATTTGCGAAATTTCAAGAATTTCGCATAATTTTAATAAAATTAAAATACTTTCTTTCATACTTGGATAGGTAATTCTGTGATGGGTGTTTTGTTTTTCAAAATAACAAACATTCTGACGTAGCACTGATGTATATGCATCATTTTCACGATAAAAAGGACAGTTATGAAAAAAAATTAAGTAATTTCAACTAAAAAAAGATAGTTCATTGTATTGAAATGATTTTTATTTATGACTTTTTAAGTTTGCACGTAAACAAATCTAGTATTATACTAATCTATAAACATTTTTCTGAATGTACTGAAAGAAAAAACGTGTTACTGAAAGAAGTTGTCATCTTGCTGAGAGGTGACGTAAAAACAAACAATTAAATGTAGCCTGTCGGATTTGTGAGCCGCACTCTTATGATACTGGAAACAATAAGTGGATAAGCATAACATAAATATACCCGCAAAAATAAAGAGAGTCATGTCACTGTACCCTGCAGAATCGTGTACCTCGTCTAACTGATGACTTTAGAAACAATGTAAATAAAATAATAACAATAATGCAATTAAAAAAATGATACAAAAGTATCAAATACCAAAAATCAAAAGTCTTAAAAAATGTCAGTTATTACGAAATAATAAATATGATCCATTTTTTAATTGATTCATTTATTTTGGGGAAGGCGGCCTTCGAGAAACAACGTAGGAAACAAAGCAATATCAGCATCTGTATCACATATATATGAGATTTGTATGTATTATATATTAGAATTGGTTACCGCACGATACCGCATGTTTGTCAACTTTGCATTTGCACCACCGTGATTCACAACAACTCGTCAATAAAAATACACTTATCGCATATTAAACGGATGTATATTGAAGCTCATATACGAGTCTGTGCAAAGCAAAAAGTTATATCTCACTATACGTACCCGGAAAAGGGAGGCGGGTCGCCAAAGAGGTCAGGGTCTGACGTATTATTGACGTTTTCTCAGCAAGCGGCACCGTTTCAAGTTTGCAAATTAGTATTCATAGCGGGTTTTTAAGTTGGATGATTAATTAAAGTCTATCGTTAATAGAATAGAATGGAATTAAAAGCGACGGCTGGCATCGGACTTTTTCATCGAGTTTTGCACTTTTTCATCCATCCTATATTACATTTCACAAATGCATATGTTCATGTCGAACTGAACTGTCTAACTTGTATGTTTACACCTTCTTACGATTAATTTATTGTAATTTCCTTCTCTCGCATTATGATGCTTGTTTTTAGTCTAGTTCCTGTACACGTGTCGACTGAATCGCAGGAAGCAATGCGGTAACGGAGTTTACTATCATGTATAGGAGGGACGATTGAACTAATCATCTTTATATGTATATATGTCGTGTCATAATCTGTGTATATTTCCTTCTTTTTTCAAAAATTCGAAAGGATTACATGTAAAATTTATAAATTGCATTATATAAGAATATTCCTAGTTGTCATATTATTATTTTTATATAACTCTACCAAGTTCCAAACCAAAGGTGCCTGTTCATAAGTAGGAAGGTACCTTTTAAAACGGCATCATAGGAAACCTACAAAAAACCTATAAAAGGTAGCTCTGTTGTACCATATATTTAATCTCTTTGAAGTCAACAATTTGGATAACAAGAATTGAAGGTAGGAACTTCGCGACAATCAGTTTGTGCAAATCAACATCGATTTGTATTGTGTTTGTATTGTCAACCGTTATGGTCGTTCAATCATGTGACTGATGATCATTCATACCTCGTGGTGCCGATACACCATCAGAGTTTCTTCTGACCCTGATGAGGATAGCTACGATATTTGCGAAATGCATCGGCAGCAAAAAAAAGGTCGATTCGATGAGCCGTATAAAGTAGATGGATTGATAAAGTAAGACGATAAATCGTTGAAAGACCGATAATCAGAGTGGAAACGTGCGTATTTTCGATACTGGCTTTCATTGGACTTGCAGTGAAAGTGGCCATATCAGCAACAGCGAAGGAGACCAACACAAAGTTTCGTTCTATAGTAGGTGCTTCCGTAAGACCAGTCGTGATGTATGCTTCCGAAGTTCGTAATTCGTCTGTTTAATACATATCATCGGTCAAACAGATTCCTGTAACGATAATGCACTCTTATGTTATTGACTGAAAAGTTAAAATTGTAGGTCTATGCTGTATCAATTTGATCAGTCAACATTTACATAATTGTTAGGTAAATGTTAGAAATGTGATTGTTGGTTTTTTTTCTTGTCTCCTTTATTTAACTTAAAATTATTGTAATATAACGATAAATTATTACATTATTATATTATAGTGGAAGATAATTTCTGAATTTTAGATTGAACATCATCTATCAACTTTTTGATATTCATTTGATTGTAAGAGCTTGATATCGATTTACTTTTCTATGATCTTGAATAGCTGACATTTAGGGTGACCTTTTATTCGATCAAATGAAGAGAATGGCAAGCTCAGTTCCCCCTGCAAGCTTTCAAGCAGATTCGTATTTGACATCAATTCCCAGTTATAGGTCTCAGAAAAAGCTGAATTGCTCTAAATTCGAAATGAACTGGAAACTTTGAAAATATACAAGCAAACTATAGAATCCTTAAGACATGTTTGAAAAACTGAGTATTTCGTTGATGTTTTGGTGAAATTTACTTTACACTATATGTAAAATATGTATCATGACATTATAAACACTATAGTGTCGTGAAACATATTAGAATATTCCAAAATCCTAAATGTTTTTAGAATTTTTAAAGAATTATGAAGGATTCTGTCAAAACTCAATTTTTTCAAAATGTCCATCCAAACATAATTTTGATCTCTGAAAATTGATAAATAAAAATAATAGTAAGTCAAATTGTAATTGCTATGTTAAAAAATGTTAATTAGTGAATCTGCCGATTTTCCAATATTTATCATGAAGAAAAGGTTTATTACATTTTAACGCATAATTTATCACATAATTAATAATCGTAATCCGTTTTATGAATACCATAAAACGTGGCTATTAGTGACTATAGTATTATTAATAGGAAAAACTACTTTATGAATGAAACGAGTGACGAATACATTCCATTAAAATGCAAATAAAGATGACAGGTCCAGCGCAGACGGTATCGAGCAGTAAAATATGGAATACTTTTTAAGGAATACGAGATTCCCAACACTGATGGAAACAAAACTTAAGTGTCGACGAAGAAGCACCGACTTAAAGGTAATATTTACGTAAACAAATAAACTCTCACGGGGCTACCGAGGCGACGCAACATCCGGAACGCCAGTCAAGTATTTCAGCAGCAATGTTTCGTCCGCATATAAGTGGAAAGGTCGACAATTCGATGAGAATGAGACACTCTCTGCTACGGAGTCAAATGTCTCCTTCTACTGAACGTTTTGCAAGGCACAACGCGACGTACTATAGATTACGTAGAAACTAGCCTGTGGCTTCGTAATCGACGACCTTCCCGGAAGAGCGGGTCGTCTGCAGGAAGACTGCAGTGGCTTGAAAGGAAAGTCGGCGGAATCCTTTGTAAAATGCCTGATAACATTCCTCGCGATGGCGAAGTGAGGTCGTTGAGTGCGCCCGAAGGACTCTAACGCAGGAGATTTATGAAAACTCTCATCGACGCAGGAGAGAAAGGAGCGGTAGTTTTGAAGTACTTTTGGAAGTGAATCATCGTTTTCCTTCTGTTACGGTCAAGTTCCACTGGTCAGATCAGCCTTGAAAGCCATGCAAAAATCTTTCTTTTTTCCTATTCATTGATAAGTATTTTCATTGTCCACATAATAATACCGTCAAATTTATATACTGCCGCCAGAACGTTTGGTTTGTGAGCATATCGTCAACTATGACTCACCTATCGGCATGGATGAGGACTTTTTTTAATGATGCCGTCAAGTCGATGAGTAATTTAGATACAAACTATACTAATTTACCATACAATATGCAATAAAAACAAGGTGTGCAATAGTGTTGTAAAACAATGAAAAACACTTTAATATGAACGTGTCCTAAATGGAAACAAATAGTGATTGGATGTAAGTTCGTTTGTAACATTGCTGCAATATTACATTGCAACATACCTTTTACTTCAATATGTAATAAAAAATTGCGATGTGCAATTTTTATTTTACTGTTTTTAATCGTCTATAGGTTGTTAAAAGACAAGTAATAATGATCGACCTTTATTATTCACATACCCTATTGGCATAAGTTACAAAATTCATTACTTGATCTAAAATTGTCCCTATAAATGTTGTCATTATATGTCATTATATATAGAGAGAGGGGGGGGGGGGGGTTGACATGGTTGGGTAGTCGTAATGGTAGGACAATCGCGTTGTTTCCGGTTTATCAACAATAGCGCCATCTATCTATCTTTATGGAAATACTTTTTAGCGATGGCAGGAAACTTTTCACGTAACTTGCAGTGAAGTGCGCGAGCATCAGTACAAACGTATCACGTAACTGAGTGTTGATCTGTGAACAGAAAACTATAATTTATAGTTTTCAAAAAAGTGAATTAAACAAAAAGGAAGTTGCAAATAACAAAGTAAGTAAACTAAATTTCTTCATTAATCATTTGATGCGAATCAAACGACGCGAAAGTGATGGATGGGCCATTGTGGATAGTGCTGGTTGGAGAATTTATTTTTTGTAATTCGTAGTAATTTTCGTTCGATTTCCACTTCGTCGTTAAATTACGAAGTCTTTTATTTCAATTTCAAGTCTTCTTTCCTCAGTGTCAAGTGTATTTCAATCTATGGACGACCTTTTTTTTTTTTAAACGCACCTAAACTTTTGGTCCAATCATTTTTTAATATTTAGCAAGAAGATTTTAAAAGATCTTTTCAATCATCGCGTTAATTGTTTGCAACTGACTGCAATATATCGTAAAATTGCTATAATTACACTGTCTTACTACTACTGAAATGTACAATTAATGTAAATTATATATGTTTCTTATGTATTTTGGCTCTTTGACATAATTTTTCTTTTTATATAAATTTGTCATTAGATTTTTTTTTTTCATACAATTCCAATCTATACGTAAACAATGGAAAACTAGACATAATTTAACATTTTCTATTTTTGGATGATTGTAATATTTCTATAGTAAAGTTCTATAATATTTTATAAAAAAAGAAAAACATCATTCGAAAACCAATTCATAAAACGATTTGTTCGATTCAATTATCGAGTTTTTTTTATTTAGGAAAATACTCGGAAAAAATAAAGTGCCATTAAATGTACCGAAATGGTATTTTTCATTTCATAGGTGCATGTTATTAAAATGCATCCGCTCCCATTGCATCAACACCTATATACCTTTGGCGTTATTTAAACAACATATTACGGCACGTGTCACATGTATTCAAAATTTATAAGCTCCTAATAAAAACATGGTGGCCTGGGCCTATTCAGTGCGGTGTTTATTCAGCCTTATTCAGGAGGCCCTCCCCTCGCCCGAAGGTATAAAGGCAGCACAAATATCGGCATCATACATTTTGAGGCGGATCCAGTCTCATCCTGTCACAACCTCGTAGATCACCCAACGGGAGACGCGCGCACACGCGTCCTAATCCGACTATATAGCCGCTTCCGCCCTCGGTTTTCCTGACGACTGTTTTACGGATTATGTATATATACCTTCCAGCATAATTAGAGGCGGCTCGTGCATCGGCTCAGGGAACGTCCACACCATTACGGACCGAATCGGCCTTTGACCGACCCGCTCAAGTACAAAAGGATATAGAAGATGCGAGAGGCAGATTAAAAAAACGATAAAGGCGGTGGAATGGGAGGAGAAGTGGGAGGAGGAGTTAAGTATGGGAGCACAGTAAATTCATTTCGACGGTTTTTACCATTCTTCTCCTCCCCTTTCCCCTTTTCGTCCCCTTTACGCACCGGTGCTACGGAACTCTTCGTCTGCGAATGCGACATTGACTTATCGACTGTTTCGATCTGTCTTTGTCATTCATGTTTTTTCCACTGCGCTATTTTAAGCGATTTCACCGTTTGCGGAATAGCGATTGTATTAATTAATTTAAATCATATTTGATTTATCGTTGATTTATTATCTCTTTGCTACGAAAAAAAAAAAAAAAAAAAGAGAAAAACAAAAAAAAATTTTTTTTATTGGAAAAAAAAAAAAAAAAAAAAAAAAAAAAAAAAAAAAAAAAAAAAAAAAAAAAAAAAAAAAAAAAAAAAAAAAAAAAATGAAAAAATTAGAAGCTATATAAGGGATTTATGAATTATTTTGAGATGATAGGGATCAGTTTATTACGTGTCGAAATGGAGAAGTGATTTATCTGATATAGGTTGATCATATGAGTAAAAATGCATGGAGTTGATGTGGTTTGAAAAACTTGTCTATTATTTATTGTATATAAATTTTTGTACGACAAAAATGTAATAATAATATATAACACTGTTCACAAAACGTTAACAATTTTTAAATAATTACAAATTTCAAACGAAATTCTAAGGAGGGACTCAAAGAAGACTGAAATGTTAAAAATGATTATACCAACTGTAATCAATCTAACAATATCCTACGTCAAACTAGGAATATTATCTACTATATATATTATATTTTTTTTTCATAAATCGTATAATTCAAACAATTATTTGAACGAAAATTTTACGATTTTTGAAATTTGCCTATTATAAAAAATCTTCTGAAAAAATACAAATTGTGTTTCATCGAAATTTCGAAAATTTCGTAGTGGGTCGAGCCTTTGGCCGTTCGATTTGTTATGGAAAAATGACAGCTATTTAATCAATGCTCTTATTGTAAAATGGTTTTTGGTGGTTAATCGGTCTGGTTGACAATACTTTGATAACAAATTTACTATAAAGAGTGTAAATGAGCCGCGACTCTCTCTGAAATAGAGTGAAATTTCACTCCTAGAAATTTAAATAGTACACTTATAAAAATATATAAAAGTAATTTCAAATGTATTTTCACTAGAAACCTTCTTGAAAATGAATGTGAAATTATAAAAATAAATTAATTTAAAAGTTGATATGACAGACATGAAAAATTTCCTAAATAATTTGTTCTAATATACAAAACACGTGGTGAAGAAAACTAATTTGATTTGATCAAAGAAGACCCAAATAAGATTAAAAATTACTTCGGTTTTGATCATTGTATAAAGTTACATTACAAACACAAATTGTTAAACAATTAATATGATTCAGGATTTATTTGCAGAAAATAAAAAATATAATACGTCAAGCATTAAATAACGTATCAGAGAATAGCACTGAAAGTGATGGAATAACGATTTCCGCTTTATTTGTTTTTCATACCCAATTTCATCATTAAGTTGTCTTCCTTGTATATAATTACTATCTTTGCCTATTGGTGGGCTAACCAGGTGATTACGACCACCGTCGCGTTAGATACTTGTCTCGACGGGCATCACTTATTGGGCGCACGCATTCCTCGTTGACCGTGGTGGAATGGAAACCGACATCTAAATTCCAAATGACGGGGTGTGCACAAGGTCTCTTCGTCTACCTGATAGAGAAATTCGTGGGCAACCGTTATCGATATTTTGCCGCCCTCGATGAGATCCGGAGGTACGACCACGGTCATTGAGATATATAACTGCGAAGACAAATAAGAACTAATAAGCCAGAATTCGGGGAACAGGCAGAGAACAATGAACGAAAGGATCGGAACGAAAAATATAGAGATATAATTATAAAAAGCTGAGAGAAATTTGCAAAGAATACTGATTCTGTTATACAACGATTGAAATCATTGTAAAGTTGCACATTTTACTCGTAACAAACTCGGATAAACAATTAGTCGAAACAAACAAGTGGGTAAAATAACAATTGATGAACAAAGAAAGCAATTAGTTGAACCTGCAAGGTCGAAAATCTTGTTCGTACCCGTTTAAGCTATAGTTGGGCGTGGTATTCAGGTATTGCATCAGGTTTTTGATTGTTGTATTGATATATATTGAGAATTTGTGGAGATACAACAAAAGTAACATTCAAAAATGTTCACCTATAATTTTGGTCAATGTGGATTCGGCCAACTTGTAAATGATTTATTTTTCCTATTGATTATTGCTTTTAAAATGTACTGTATTATATCCTACGAAGCTTTTTGTCATTGGATAGAAAAATCTTGTAAGTGTAAAGCAATTAGAGATGTCAGATGTGTATCAATTCTGTAAATTTTAGTCCGCCATATTCAATCTGACATTTTGCATTTCTAAACTGTGACCCTCCATTTATCCGTGACCTGAACACTTTCTAAGATCTCATTTCAAAGTGAACAATTTTCAAACGATTATTATAAATCGCATACAGACAAGCATTAAAGTAATTCTATTGGTGTTTTTTTTTTTCGATTTGTAACCCTTTGTTTTATGTGCTATATTAGTATTTATACTATAGTATCTAATATCTGGCTGCGCAGCGGATGAAATCTAAATTCTGCTCAATATAATAATTAAACGCTCTAAAGAAATTAATACATTTTATATAGCTTAAGTTCAGAATAACTTATTGTCTTTCCAAATTTATAATAAGTGAATAATTCAGTGTTGGCGTGATAAAACGTTACGCTCGCAAAGATAACTATCAAGATACAAAGCTGATTTCAAATTTGTGTCTTGAAAATGTGATTTTTTGTGTCACTTCGTTTTACATAATCATTTAAGGAACACGCCTTCATTTTACGTCATTAGCCAGTAATAAATGGTATTCTTGGAAGTCGCGATTAATGGTGCGGCCTGATCTTAAGAAGTAACATTGTGATTAATTTTATATTTTCTCAAAATTGATGTCACTTTTTTCTTCGTCTTGCGCCTTCTTTCTTTTTGTTAATAAACTTACATACTCGAAATTCTAACATAGATTAGTCTGCAGGACAGAGCTTTTATCTTTGATTCAATTTGGATGTTTTGTATTTTATGACGTTTTGTATATGTTTTGATATGTATTGGTGAGATGTGCAGTAAACAAAAAATAAACTATTAATTAACGTTTCGACCAATATGATGGTCCTCCAAAAAAATTTATTATCTATAAAGAGCAATATGAATTAACAAACAAAGTTTTAAAAGAGGGCCATTATATTGGCAGAAACGATAATTAATTGACTTTATGTTGACTTTCCGCCCGACTATAATACTCACTTATCAAATTAATAAATTTTTGAGAAAATTAAGTATGCCTGATAATAATCTGTCGGATTGTAAGTTCTTTGTTGGTCAATAAAGACGTAATAAATAAATAAATATTGATAATTCCAAAAACATGATTTTCATCGAATTCATGTAAAGAGATGTCAATAACTAGAAGTCAATAAGAGTACATTGTTGACTCGTAATCTCATCAGCAAGGAATACAATTTCACATTAAATTCTATTTAAGTGACCACTCGAACCTAGTAAGATGAATGAGTAAATCATCAATCTGACAACACGAATCAGAATTTATTATTCCTCCATTATATACACATATATATGTATGTATAATCAACCTAAAAATATTCCAAATAAATAATAATGTTTTAAACTTCAAAGGATTATCCTCTTTTATGCAGAGTCGACAGTTAGACAAAAAACGAATCTTTTTTGAAGACTCGTAGTGATTATTGAAAATCACAGTCATGGGGAGGTCTCCGGGAGATTCTCAGGATGTCCCTTGATGTTTTGTAAGTTAGCCGCATATAATGATAATGGAAATGTACGGCTTTGTAGACTTATTTTTAATAAAAATAAAATAAATTTTTGCATCGTCAGGAAAAACTTTTCTTTTCTCATTAATATTTTTGTAAAAAGACATACTAAAATTTTCCTGGGATACAAGAGACATTATTACATTACAGTAGAATTGAAAAAAATCGATTTTTTGATTGGCTGTTTTAATATATTAAGAAAAATTTTGCATAAATTTTGTATTTAAAAAAATAAACAAAAACTTATGACGTGAATCAAAGAGTTTTGATATTCCCCCCAGATATTCCCCCCTCTTAAAGTCAACATCAAATATTGGAATATTTAAAATGTTGTATAAATCCCTACATGCTCTACTCTAGTGTACAATTGAAAAAAAATGTTCATTTTATTCCCGGATGATGTTTGTTGAAGCTGTGCTGCAAGTCTCTCCACGACTTTTTTAAGCGTGACTTTTCTCGTTGAGTTGTACCGATATTTTGTATTTTTGATACCTTATTATATACAGTAACAATCTAGTATATAGTTCAATTTTGTAAAAAGATAAAGTTTTCTACTCGGAAAAAAAAATGCAAAAGAAGGTCTTAAACAAACATTAGAAATTACTTGCTACCAATACACAGAGAAGCTTTTGTATGGTTATCTTCTTTCGCAAATTCAAATTGTGTACGATAAATATAAAAACCTCCCAAATTCTAAAATGCTTTCATCCCACAATACCCCACGATACTTTATATATAATAAAAATAAGTACAAATAGTGAAGTCTCATGTTTGTCGGGACTAATGAGTAGCAGTTTTCGAATTTATAGAGCAAAGGCGGCGTGGCACTAAAGACGATGAAGAAGTCGATATAAACACCGAGGACGAGCCGAAGGGTGGAAGTGGAAAATTATATGCAAAAAATTAAAGAGAAAAGAAGGCAGTATAAAAATAAAGGGAGATATAATAGGTATATGCAAGAATGAGCGAGTACGGTGGAAAAAATGAATGGACGAGCGGGTGATGGGGTGGGGCGCAAAGTCGAGCTTGTGACCACTTAGGAGGCAAAGGTCTTTTCGTGGAACTACGAAGATTACGGCACGGGTTGTGTACCGGGCGGGATTCACCGATTCCTTGGTGGTCCACCGAGTTACGAGACGGACGAAGACTCCCAGGAGGCAAAGAGAGAAACAGGACGAACGGCGGAACGCGTCCAAGAGAAAGAGAGCCTTTTTTCGTAAATCCGTGGGAAGCCGTGTTCTGTCATCTCACTCCGCCTACCAATACTATCCTATTCTCTGACTTTCTTCCTCTTGTGCAGCATACCTCTTGACCACGTCGTGTATACTCTTATTAATTTTGCGTAATATTGTAAATACACAGAAATGCAATGCTGAAATTCGTAAAATTGACTCAACGACATTTTTACTACATTTGCAATGCACACAAATTCTTCTTTTCAACTTTGTATTCCACATCCATTAATCAATCACAGTTACTATAATTGTTTTACTGACCTGAAATCTCTTCATCTTGCCTCATTTTAATGACTTATTTCTTTATAATTTTCGAACATAGTAATCTAGTTTGGCACACTTCTTTGGAAAGTGGTTCTTTTCTTTGATACAAAAAGTACGTTGTGTCTCGCTAATAAAACTGATAACTAATTCCATCTGGTTCTATTCAATTTCTCACCCATGGAGAAATGACAACTTTCCGCCCGTGTTAGATAATATACCAATCACCACTTTGTACGTGCCGCAGAAATATCTGTACATTTTGTTAGTGCATTCGAAATTTCTTCAACATAGGAATCCTGATATACGACTTTTTGTTATTTAAAATAAAAGAATATTGCCTTATTATATTTTGTTGAAAGAAAACACGTTTTTTTAGATGTCATGAGAGTATATGACAAGAAAATCCAAGATCGACAAAGCACTATTTAATGGATAGGCGGACGTTTTCCAAAAGCTCGAGTTTATTAAGATTCACTTGCGCCAGGAATAGCTTACTTTCTACCTTTGATAGAAAATGTATAATATTTTTGTGAATATACCATAAATGCAATGTGAAAAAAAGTAATCGAAGATAAGGATTTTCTTTGGAAGATAAGGAATAGACGAAACTGAATTTTTTCTTTTGTCATATAATACCTTCTTATTTTTTAGCGACTGTACACAAACACACACACATATATATAATATGAAATTAATGGAACATTACCGATAACGTTTAAATAATATTGATAATAATAAGTGCGATAATAATTGATTTGCGAAAAATAAACTGTCTATTCGAATTTGATCATGCCATTCGATGGAAACGGTTTATGTACTTAAGAATTCGTAACTGCTAACTACGTGATGATGACGATGGTGACGAATCATACTTGGTTTTTGGACTTCTGGCCCTCTTTCACGTAAATTTATTTCGTTAACTTAAACATATCGCGGTGACGCATGGAATTGCAAACATCGAAGTTTGCGAAGACACTGAGCATTTTGCAGACTACTGAGATCACATGCAACTGGTGAAATATTGCCTTGTAATTAACGTGTAATAAAAAATAAAAAGATAATAGTTTCGTATAGTATTGTCAAGTTAGTTATTTACTAAGTTTCATTGAGCTATGAACGATCTATTTCGTATATTGTCAGTGATAAGTTTTATCATAACATTTAATATTTGGTTATACAATGAGTTTATACATTATAGTGTACCTATATCTATTACATCTGTATTGCATCTTGGATTTATCCGAAACTATTAGCAGGATGAGTCACGTAAAATAAACAAATGCGTGTTTTTGTTATAGAGATCTCTAACCTGGTATGCGTGTTTCTTAGTCACTCTAAAAATGCAAAAGATAACATTTTTGAATAAAGTATACAGAATTCTTAAAAATTAGCATCCCGGATGATTTCGCTATAAATATATGATATACAGACTATATACATCATTTTGCACATATTCTTATTTACAAATGACTTGTACCTATTTTTTTGTTCAAACTACTGAATATTTATAAATCTGTAAACACTATTATTTTATAAAACTTATATAACTAATTCTAAGTGAATTCTCATGTACTGATATTGAAATGATTTATGCATATATTGTAATGCAAATTTTCTAATGAAATATTTGCGATTAGCGATTGCGATACACTAAATATTTGATATGTAATGCACAATATCATGTACCGTTCTTATATTTAAGAAAAATTACGAGTTAAATATTATTTTCTGCAATACGAAGCTTAAAGGTTTGAACGGAAAATTAACAGAAAATTCATATATCGAATAATTATTAATAATATATATATATATATAATAATATATATAATTATATATAACGCATTTCTTAAATAGTATAATATCGTGTACAAAATACTATTTGTTCAATAATAATTTCCACCAGAACTGCTCGTTTTAAACAAGCTGTTTACATTATTAAATATTAATTAAATAAGTCTATATATAATACATTGATTGATTAATAAGTGATGGTTCGAATATTCGAATGCAATAGAATATTTATGACCGAGTGCACATGCACTAATTTATTGCAGCTGGGTGACATGTATAACTTATTCCGAGTAAATGTTTAGGTATACTTAATCTAAATTGAGAGTGTACTCATCTACAGAATATGCATTTATTTCAAAGGAATTGTGTTACTTTTTTCAGAAGGAAATTATTTTCCTCTTTTGAACAATACTTTCACTTATTACATCAGATAAAACAAAGAATACTCACTTTTTTTAGCGAGGCACTTATCACATTTGAAACAAATGAATATTATAGGTATAATTGTACGTACACTTACGTGATTAAATATTTAATAAATCCGATATATTAATCTACGATTCATATACGAAATAAATAAATATGTATATATTCACTTACAATCAATAAATTCTTATTTACATCAAATGAGTTTTTACTTAAAAATATTAAATCACTTTTACCATAAGTGACCTACTATAACTAATTAAAATTAATTCTTATTTTTTTATTTTTAAATGAAATTTTACATTTTCTGAACTTTGATTTACCGTAGATGTGATTAATAATTTGTCTAACTGGACCATTTATAATATTTAAAATAAACAAATATTCATTTGTCATCAATTTAAATTTTAGGTTATTATCGTAATTCAAAATAGCATGTTCGAAGCGATTGAACTTGCAATAAGTGAGTTTTTAAATTGAATTCCAAATTCAAATACGAGTATATTTTACTTACAACAACCCAGTAAAGCAATGGAGGAAAGGCCAATACTTGGATTATAATAGATTAAAAAGGATAAAAAGAATTTATTTTGTGAATAACGAATACTTCCAAATTCTTGTGAGATAGAATATGGCGGTTGAATATTTGAAAATTATCCGAATTTACATGAGGCTTTTTACTCGAGAGTTTGTAGACTCGCTGATTACGTCACTTTTTAAAAATTAAAGATTTTTAATTTAATAAGACGCAAGAAATTTAGAGTGATGGTTTGATTTCTTGTAAACTGCCTTAAGATTCGTAATCAACGACCCTAAAATCCATGTTTTTATAGGAAAACTTGGTATTTAACCAATTTTTTAAAACTTCTTTAACCATGTTGAGTACACCATTTTGAATTTTTGGATATTTCAAAGACTTGAAATGAACGATCCAGAAAACCGCCGAGAAAATAATTTCTTGTAAATTCGATTGATTGTTCAAATTTTCGTCCTCCTCTTAGTAGAAAATAAGACCAGTTCAAGGCCAGTTTTTCTGGACTCCATTACTTTTAACATAGAGGCCCTAAAAATTGGTGTCATTTTCTACTAGGGCCATAGTACATCCATCATTTTGACTTTTTAAAAATTGATTTCGAAAACACTCGAGTGTAGGTAAAAAGCATGATGCATCCCGCATATATCCCGCCGTTCCGGGAGCGGTACTTTATAAATATCGCCGTCTACACACCCTGTAGTAAAAATTAACCGTTTTTCTACTATAGGGATATAAACGACCCATTACATTATTTTTTGTGAAAAATCTTTTTAAATAAATATCCGCATATATAACTGTATGTTTTTATTCGAAGAATGTTCTGAAAACAATGCTGACGTAAACGCTATATAGATGGAACTTTCGAAATGCTGATTTTTTAAAAGTTATAACGCAAAAACTTTCACAATGGGTCTCGTCGCGTCAAGTGCTATCGAAATCTGAGATTTTATGAAGACAAAACCGTGCCATGATTTGGGTACGTCGAATTATATATTGAAGACTCACTTTCTGAAACTTGCGTACTTTCTCAAAGTACTTCTACGATATAAAATGGCAAGTCTATATACTCACTAGACCGAACGGTTTCAAATCAAGTGTCGAAATGAGCTCTCGAGCCTTCTCATACACACCACAAGTGCGCAAAAGGAATGATAACGCTCTACAATTTTTGACCGGTGCAATCGTTGTTTGAAAAAAAGACGCAATTTGCATGTAAAATGCGTGCCTATTATGTAAATTTATGAAGTACATAAAGAATTGGTTCGATGATGTATATACGTTTCTCGTGGATAAAAATGATCTGCATCATTAAGAGTGTTTCTACGACCAATTAAAAAAGAACGATTGTAGGTAAAACAATAGCGTCATGAAAGTGTACAGGTATACGTGTGGCGGGAGAGAGAGAGAGAAAGAGGATGCCGAACGCTAATTTCCGTCTTCGACGCACGAATGCGCGGCTCATGAATAAATCCCATCTCATTCTACGAGCGCGTAAACCTGTCTCTTTAGAATTTCGATTTGTGTCCTCTTCTCGATGATGAGGAGTCTTTCTTCGTCTTCTTTCTTCGCGTTCTTTATTGCCAATTCGGTATTTAACATACACTCGCAAACGAACGCTCGCCTGTGCAAATACGCTACGCAAAAAAGGCAAAAATGTAAACGCGAATGAAACGCATGAAACGTTAATGCGGACGTATAAATAAGATATGAATAGCTATAGGAGAAGTTATTCGCAAACGTGATTTTCGAAGGTGCAATTTAATTTACTGTTACTGCTTATTTATTAGCGATTATTATTTTCCTTTTTCAGGTGCGGAAATATATATATTTAGCATTGACGTGCGTGCGACATCAGCACAAAGTAACGTTTATGAATATCTTTATATAATTAATATTCCATAAATTGAAAAAAAAAATAATAATAATAATGACATAAAAGTGTCGAAATTAAGAAGGCATGATTAAATCACGACTTGTCAAATTTTATTGATTAAACATGTAGTAATAATATAGGAGATAAAAGTATAGTTCTGATACGTAATATTTCGTATGGTTCTTTATATATATTTCTTAGCCATTACTTGTTTCTTAATTAATTTATAAGTTTTAAATTAACAATTACTTTTATTTTTTTAGATAATGTTTTTTTTTTGTTGTTTTGTAGAGTCATTTTTAAATATGCATCAGAATTTTGTTCTTAACATTTATTTAATAGGACGTGAGTGAACCTAATCAGATCTATAATACGATTTATAGTTATAATATTAAATTGTATACAGCAAATAAGTATAGCTCTATATCATGACGGAATCAAAATTCTGAAAAGTATATAGTTTAACCATGATGAATCTTTCAAAGTGAAAGAAGTTTGTTTTTATGCAAAACAAATAATTAAAAGTTTCAATAAAATAAATCTTCATTTATTATTCATCGGGTAGAATATAGTTTTTACATTGTGCACGTAACAAATATTTCGTAAGTGGCCATTAAACGTAATGGAAATCAAAGTCAACCTATCTTTCGAACCGTCAAAATCGAATCGGATACCAAAACCGTTTCACGACGAAATGGCCATAAAAATACAGTTCATTCCTATTATAAAAATCGGATTTCAAATCGTGCTTTGATGGTGACTGAAGTAGAAACTCTTCTTCAAAAAACACATCTGTACTGCGCCGACAATTTTATCGCTGCATCTCGATAAAATCTATACACTAAACGAACAAGTTTGACTCAACAACAGGGACAACGCTGTTGTTAAGATTTCAACAGGAACTTCATGTGTGATTTTGATATGGAAAATCAAAAAGTGCCAAGGTTTTTGGACTCTTTTATCACAAATCTGAACTCAGATATTGAAAATTGAAAATGGCAGATATACGTAAGACAACCAAGAATTCAAATAGTACTGAACTGTACTAAAAAATGTGTCGCTGATTACATAATCGAACTGATACTTTCAAAATTCAAAATGGCGGATACACGATGGCGTGCGTAAACGTACTCGTCGTATGAAACGTGTATATTATGATAGGTGTTATATATTCTTCAGTTAATTTATGCGAAAAGTATTGGGAGTGATATTGCACATCAACCGATTTAAATCACGGAGTAATTAGTATTATCGATAAAAAATATATTTATATTCAACTTGCTCTTTGTTTTCACTATCGATTATAGGTCATTCATTCATTAGTGAAATTTGATGGGTGTCCATATTGTAAAGTTTATTTTTTATAAAGTATTATTGTATATAGTACATTAACAGCATGTGCTTTAGAACAGACCCGTTGCACGGTTCATTTTATGTTTTCATAATTATAGATTAAATTAAACTTAATGTATATTAATTCACTTAACGTATGGATTGATCATCTGAATTATATTTAAGTTTCTTTCGAATTTAAACATACCAAATTAGATCCGAAGTGATGGTCTAATATATGTATAATTTGTAAAATGTCGATTTACTCTGATCAATGCAAATATAATAACAGAACAAAATTCGTCAACCCACTTTTGATACTTGAATTGTGATTTGACACTTTATAGCCCTAGTCAAAAGTTAACATTTTATACTGTGTGTTTTAAAGTACTGCGAAAGCATTTTGTACACTTAAAACAAGAATCTTGAACGCTTTTCAATATACTTGAATGGCATATAAACGAACGGAGTGAGATTCAAGTGTGGTTTTAGACATTCGAGCGCCCAAGAGATTTGTCAGGTATGAACATGGTGATGTTCATTTACTCATAAGAAAGCTTAATGTTTACTCATTTGTTTGGAAGTGTACAATACTACAGTGATTTTCTTGTTATAACCGTACCTGACTATTTTATTTTGTATACAATTCCGAGTTATTGTAGAAGGTTTTCCTCAAAAACTTTTTTTTAATTTTAACATGTTACATTCCAGAAAATCGGTGCAATCTGGACATCTATTTGGACATCAATACAAAAATACAAAAAATTTGGTCCACTAAAAAAACAAAAAAAAAAAAAAAAAAAACAAAAAAAAAAAAAACAGGTGATTTAGAATCTGTGTATTTTTCCCTGTATTTTAAGTAATTGATTACAATTAATATTGCATACTTCCTTTAAGAAATTAAGCAAAATATAACATTTATTATTAAGTTTAGTGTGCTTATCTTGTCAAAAATCGAAGATATCTCGAATTCAAAATTTGTCAATTTAAAAAAAATCGATATTACCTTTGTTAGATTTTATATATTTTTCGAGAATTTTGAGTTTTTTAATTTTTAATTTTTTTTGTTATTAAAATGAGAAAGAAACGCGTTCGCTTTTTCTGGTAATTTTTTTGTGGCCAATCGGCGGAATGGGTCGAAGTAATAAAGTGAAGAAGGAACGATGAGTGACCGAAATGTGAGGAAACATCTCATTCACTTAACAAGTCCCAATGTCATTAATTTTGAATGAATTTGCATCGACTTTTATCGTATTATACCTCTAGTAGAAAAATTTTCGACGCGTGACGTAAAATTCCATGTTCTTCTCAGAATATGGCCTGAAAATTTGTCTAAAATCAATGATTAAAATGTTACAAGCAATTGTTTGTAGTAAATGCAATTTTTTTTTAACAGAAAAAATTCATATATACAATTTCTCTCTAAAATTGCGTCCAAACTGATTTTTTAGAAAAATTTCAGGACGTTGCAACACACGCATAAAATCTCAAATGTTATACATATATATATATATATATATATATTTTCCTCGAAAACTATCAACTTTAAAAAAATAATTGCAGAGAACAAAAAATGCTTAGAATTCATAGAAGATTGTATTGGAAGTGTTTTAGAATTAATCGTAAAATTAAAAAATAAAATTTCAAAATGTCCGACAAAAAATTTCAGGGTATTTCTTGATGAATTCTATAAATTTTTCACTCTTAGACTTTTTTTAGAAAAAAAAAAGCTTCTAGTTTTGGATTTCGAGCCTCCTGAAATTTTTTAAATAAATATTTATTTCGTACGCCATGACTCGAAAAAGAATGTCCATATTACCGGATTCATACAAAAATTTTTTATCAAAAATTTTTTTTTGAATTGGAAAAATCGCAATGTGAAACTTTACGTGGACATATATATCGGAATGCTTTTTTTTATATTTATATACCTATATATATAGTGAAAAAAATTTGTATGAAAATTTATTGAAAATTGACGACATTTTGGATTTAATGGATTAAATAATTAAATCATAAAAATACTAAGAAATCCATTTTTCACGCTAAATATCAGCCCTATAGCATCTGAAATTTCTACATAATGTTGATAAAAAGTTGATTTTATTAAACAAATGTCACGAACGGGAAGCGTGTGTCATCCCTTGATCTGTATATAGAAAGTCATTTGTAAAAAATTCGTGTATAACATTCTACAGAATTCTGTTTAATCATCTGATTTTACATATAAACAGAAAGGTTCCACAAACTGATAATATCTTATATGCCTGTTCCGAGGCAGAATCTCTGAAGAAATCGTAATAATGTAATAATCGTAAAATGTTGTTTACGATCCTAGGCAATATCTAGCAGTTGATATTCGAATCGTAATTCTGAAATTAACTTCCACCTCTGCTACCGTACAGAACGCAATTGCGCACATTTTTTAAACGTTCCGCCTAATTGCTACAGAATCGCTACTAGCGAGTAAGTGATGGGAAATTAATGCAGCACTTCTGCACTATTCATTACAGATTGCCTTTGCTTACTCTATTAGAACGAAATTACACCAGTTTTACGACTGTACTGCTGATTTACTGAAATATCTATCGCTGAGTTAAATATTCAAGTAGATATGATAGTACAAAATTAAATTTAGTCTAAAGATGCGACGAAGAGATAACAAAAGATGATGGCAAGTGGAGAAGAGAGAGAGGGAGAGAGAGAGAGAGAGCGGAGATACAGAGAAGAAATTCGAGCAAGAGGCGAAAAGAGTAATGAGAAGTTGCAATAACCACGTGTACGTATATATACCAACTTGTCGGTGCGCAGTAGCCGCACGCTCGAGGCAAGGCCGTTCTCGTGCGAGCGCGAGGATTTCGCACGTGCCAAACGCCTTTCGCAGCCTCGAAAGGCGAAACCTCGAGCCGATGGAACGCGAGTTGCTTTCGAGCACTCTGAACCTGTCGCCGCGAGACAACCAGGCACCGTCAAAATGGAGAAAGACGACGATTACGGTTTATCGGGTTCTTTTCGTCGAGATGATGGACGTGTGCGACTTTTTACGGAAGATCTCACTTTTCGGTGATCAATTTCGAAGGAACCGACGAGGGAATACCCGATTCTGGAGACCGAGCACTTGCGGTTATATTCGGTAAATTAAAACAATAATACATATATACTATATGCATATTACTGTTTGTCCCTTTCTTTTAAATGAATTTTAAATTCGTGACAAATAATTTATTTACTTTTTTTTTTGCTTAAAGTGATCGGTCATTTAGTTTGTAATTTATCTCGAAATATGGAAGTTAAACACGATTGACTTGTTTTTTTCAATATTTCGGCCTTCAATTCTATACAGACGGATGATATGGGAGCATATGGTTCCCAGAAAATTTGTTAGTGACATTGATTAAAATAAAAAAAAAAATTCTTAGAGATATAGGTATTATTGTTTGAAATATAAATTGTGGGACAGGATCATTGCATTGTTGAATGCTTTTTTAATGTCGTCATTGAAGAATCAAAACTCGAGTTTACACCTTTCACGTCATGATTTCGGACTTTTCTGTGTAGACTATACAACAGAGAAAAATTTTGTTAAATGTTGAAACGTTCCTACATTTCAGTAACAATTCGAAAATTTGCGACCGTAATTTCGAGCTTGGACAGTTCATATGTGGAATTTTTTAATATTTAATTGTGTTAATCTGTACTGATTATGCATCAAGGGCGTTTTTTTCTTTTATTACTCGCGATATAGAAGATTCTTCTGCAACAGATGTTGCAAACTATTCTTGATGCCTGAAGCGGATGAAAAGTTGCTTCTTTCACCCTTTCTATAGGGCGGAAAAAAGGTACTTTCTATACAGGACTAGCAAAAAATTATGTTTGATACTCAAGCAATATTTACTAAACCAACATTTTTCGTTGAAGCATTACGACAATACCCTATATGCCATCGCTATATTGTTTAACCAAAAATAATATTATTTGCCACAAAATACTTGATATGATATTTTACATAAATTTTTTTTTAGAAATTCGGTCACAAATGACATATGCAATGC
Source organism: Trichopria nigra (assembly GCA_030522945.1). Taxonomy (NCBI): domain Eukaryota; kingdom Metazoa; phylum Arthropoda; class Insecta; order Hymenoptera; family Diapriidae; genus Trichopria; species Trichopria nigra. The sequence continues at coordinate 13,161 of JAPYZR010000686.1, read as the reverse complement.
ATTATTATTGGAATCAGACATGGGTACCATAAATCAGGCCGTGATAATTTTTCAATATTTTCCAAATAGCGCTAATATAGGACGTCCATTGTGTATGGATAACAGACGTAAAACGTACATTGGAGTGGATGTACAATGGACTTAAACATAAATATAAGTTATCTAATGTACAAAAACTGGACATTCATTGATCGTCCAATATACGTGTGAGTGACGACGTCCATTATCCGTAGATATTTGGACATCCAAAAAATGTGTCCAATGGACGTCCTTTCATAATTAGATTTCGAAAACTCTTGAAGATCGTCTTTGACGTTAGGGCGCATCAAGTTAGGTAAGGTCACGTTAGGTAAATCGGAATCACGATGGAAAGAATCTTTCCATCATAAGTTAGAATTCTGTAGGGTAAACTTCGTTTGTGATGGAGGCTTTGGGTTTTGGTTATATGAGGTTAGTGTAAATGGTGCAAATCAAGTTTTTGGAAGTTAATGTTCGTTCATTTAAAATAGTTCTTTAATAAATTGTTTTTAAACAATAATGTATAAATATAAAAATGTTTTTAAATTGGTTGATGAATCACTATATATTTTTAAAAATTCACTTTCTATAATAGAATATTCCTATCAAACATGATATAATAATTACTAGTTTTCATAGACTGTCATTTTTCAAAAAAGATATAAGAAGAGATAAGGAATAAATTTCATTAAAAATCGACAGAATGGACGTGTAATTTATCCAATTTAAAAATTCTCATTTAATACATCTTGATATATATGCAGTACAGTGGTTTTATTCTATATTTAATATGGTCCAATTCTATAATCATGTCGTAATCCTTATTTTTCCCTATCCAAGTCTATAATACACCACGCTACTCAGTTCTTTTTCCAACTTCATGGTAAATGTCGTTTCAAACAAATTTATACACGGTGACTTCGTGTAGATAACAAATATACAATAAGAGAGGGCGATCTTGGTCAATTCGCCGTTTATAGTAATAAAAAGACAGTATTGTATTAAGATTTCCAAATTAAATCCGCTTCAATCAAATTAAGTACATCCCATTAAACAATCAGATTTAAAATGATCTAACCGGATTCGATCACTTTACAATCGAATTAAAATTGAATATCAGAAGATTATTTTGTTGCATTGGATTGATTGTAGTATCATCTTGTAGTTCCATACACGTACACTGACAGATTAAAATATTTCTTTAAACTAACCAAATTATATTAAGGTAAAATATGGATCCGATTTTATCAAATCAATTACAGATTTGTTTTGGTAATAAATAACACTGTTTTAGGCTCGGTTGAAGTAAATGATAATATTCTAATTTGAAATAAAAAATTAATGAATCTGATAAAACCGAAAATGAAAAAAATTAATTTGAATCGATTATAAAACTGATTTAATTACATTCAATTTCTATGGATTAGATTAATTAGAGCCATTTTTTCATTTCTCAAATTAGCTGACTGAATCATACCTTTTTTAAAAGTGGCGCAGTAATAGCTGTTTTCAGAAAAACTCTGGACGACCTTTAATCCTTAAAATATGTCCGACATTAATGCGTATAGCTCCCTATTCATCTCCTTTCACCGATCATCGCAGATCGTTTTAGCTAGTAGCTTTTGAAGAACGGCATCTTCTCATCTCACTGGAAGTGAACCTATATCGAATATCAACAGATTATAAATACTGCAAAATATCCTTCCGTCTATTAAACTACGGGCCAATGGCTCAATTATAGCCATTACTCATATAGTTGAGAAAGTTTTGGATGTTACTGTAACGAATAAACAAGATACTACTACTAAAACAGGGTACTTCATATCGATTTCTATATAATTATAGAAAATAAGGATCAGAGAAATACATCTCATTATCATAATATGGCATCAAAGTGCATGTGGAATATATATATGTAAAGTGGCGTAATGCTTTTGACGCATTAATCGTTTGATAAATTACGATTTAAGGTACTACTAACCTTTAGAATTTTGAAAAAATCGAATTTTTTTTTTTCATTTTTCAACTCCTTATACCTTTAATAACTTATTTTTGTATGGTCCAGGAATAGCATAGTAACAATTTGTACCTGATAAAACTAAAGTATTCAATAAAATATTCGATAAATATAACGAAAAAACTTTAAACGCGTTTTTCTCAAAATGATGTTTTTTCAACTGGCGGACAGATTATCTTCCAATCTACTGAACCCATTTTAATGAATGACGGCTAGTTTTGTTCGTTAACGTGCCCTGTATGATAATTTACCACAACATGATCAAAAAGTAATAATAAAACATTTTTGTGGAGAAAAAAGTCGTGAAAAACACGGTCAATTTCGCATAAATTATTTCAAACATCCGCCATTTTTTTATCTTTATCGATTTTTTATTAATTGTGGTAAATTGTCGTGTAAAATACCTTTCTTTTTCAAATGGAGTTTCGTTTTTTTGTTTCTGATTTGCCAATCTCGAGATAATCTGTCCGTCGTCAGACAAGTTCCATTTTAGGTACTCGACTTTGACGCCACCTACAGATTGCAAGATAAAGTAAAAATTAAAAATTAAAATTTTTTTGTGTTCTATAGATGTGTACTAATATCCTCAAAAAAGTCTCGAACTCAATTTCAATATCAGAGCTCAGAAAAAAAATCTTAAAAATCTGCCTTTGTAATACGTTCTAAAGGTTAGTAGTGCCTTATAAGTATTTCATGCTGATGCATTGCGACCAATACATTTGTACATTGATGCTTTAGAAAAATATACTACACAGCGTACATCAGTAGCAGTCAGAAAGTGCATATATGGAGTAGTAATAAGTATCAACGGAATCTAAACAATTTTTTTAAATATCTGCCACGCACTGGATCCATCATTTTCTATTTTTAAACTTTGATCAATTGTTTAACTTGAATCGAAATCGACAATCAGAACTTTAAATCTATATGTAAAATTGATGATGCAGAGAGAGATCCCTGTATTATCATCTTCTCGAACTGTAATAGTCATTCTTTAAAAAATATTTATTTAAATCTATAGTCTGCGTTTTTTTTATTATAACAAAAAAAAAAAAAAAAAATAAAATAAATAAATAAAAACCAAAAAGTAAGATTTTTGAGGTTAGAAAGGAAACGAGACCTAACTCCTGAATTCCGACCTTGGTTCGGATTCACCTTCTCAAAACAAGCATTAATTGACTATAGTCCGATCCGCCGGATAAGAACATTTTTTTTAAGTTAAAATTTAAAAAAGTAGTTATTCGATAAATAATGTAGAATAGTTAAAGATATTCTATATTAATGAAGAATACTTATTTTTTTGCTGATATTAAATAATAACACCAAATCTTCCGAAATATTTATCCAACAATTAACAGTGTGACTTTTATGATTATTCGATAGTGCTTATTAATGAAGAGCCGAAAAATATGTAATACACAAATCGCTGACAATAATATAATTTATATTTATTATTTATGTCAAATACTATAATGCATTAAAAAGAACGACTTCGTAAGTTTCAATTGATACAAATTATTTTCCCGTTTAATTATTGACATTTACACAGATTTTCGTATGAATATGACTTTAATAACTCTGACATTGCACTACAATTGGCCGCAGTTATGTGCTACTTCAGTTCTTTCACAACGAGAAGTTTTCCTCGATTACACAATGACATATTTCTTTTAACAACTGTCAATGCAGTCTTTGGCCCTAAAGCAATAAAGTAACAATAGCCACAATTACTAGATCGTCTGATTCTAATAGACCTGTATTTGCAATAAATAAAGGCGAATTGACCTGCACAGATATTCCGCTTTAATCTTGTTGGGGGTATAAATGACAAAAGGGCGTGATTTTAGGTCGAATTAAAGGTGTAGGTCAGGACCTGAAATTGTGGTGTGAATTACTTCGGGGTTTATTCTAATAGGCTGTTATTCGATTCCTTTTCATTCAACTTTATCCCATTGAGCCCGTTCGATCATATAGCTATCGGATTATCATTTTTTCCCCGGAATAAATTGTTTCAGTTTTTTTTCTTCCCCCGACAGCGGCGGAAATCTCTTTATGATTTCCGATATGCGATTTTCGAGTGTTTGGTTACAGTAATATGAGATGTTCATTTTCTAACTGACAAATATTGTGAATGAGCTCCGAATTCATACGATTGAATATAAAGAGATTTTATCGCTAATTTCAAGAATCAGCCGCTTATAATACATTGTATTTTTCGAAAGCAACGGAAATTCGGTTATTTTGATTTAGTAATATATGGGTATATTTTTTTTTTTATTGAAAATATTTTGACTAAGCTTTCCATTCAAACGATTAAAGAGATTTTACCGCTATAATCTCAAGAATCACTTGGTCGTTGTAAGCATAAGTATAAATTGCATATAGATTGTTCAGTGGTATGTTATTCGTTGTTTGCCTTACTTTTTGATATTTTATAATCACTGTTTCAGTTCTTTAGAACGCAGCACAACTACGTAGTTGTACATAGTATATAAACAGTTGATGGTAAACTTGAAAGAAATTAGAATTCAACAATTATTTCAATTATGACACATCTTAATGATTGTTATCTCATGATCCTTTTTTTTTATTGTTATTTTTTTTATGGAAATTTTTCTTGACAATTTTTATTGAGATTGATTACAAAAATGTAATGACAGATTTGAAAAATTCAAAATGTCTTCTCCAATTATACTTTCTCTTTCATATTGGATCCTCCATTTTAAATTTCTATAAATAACCGTATAATTCGTCATCAGCGTCTTCGAAATCCTCAGATTAGTGAACCCAGAATGTATGAAGTGCAAGAATTCTCTATTGTATTGATTCCTCGAATTGATGTATTCATTCTGAAAATTGTCCGAAGTTCGAGGCGCCAGCTTGACCAATTGACGCAAACCAATTTCATAGTTTAATTTCAGATCAGAAAATATGTATACAGATACAGATAAATATAGCACCAATACAGACTTTACAAGATAGAATCTTGTAAAATCTTAGAAAAATTTAATTCCATGCAATTTATATATTATAGGATTGTTTATACGAATTAATGTAAGAAAATGCGACGTACTTGAATGTTTGCTTAAAGAAACGATACCCCGCACTGTCGCTTGCATTTCAGCACGCCATTGTTCACTGTTTGTACCTGTCTCTATTTCCTATAGGTTTATTTAAAACGCTTTATCTTACTTGTTTGGCAAAGCATTTAAAGTCGTAGGTCCAGGAAAAACACGATATATATCTTTCCTTTTCTACGAAGGAGACTTATAGCTTTGAGTGGGATCCAGGCCACTATCGTGAATGAATGTAAGTTATTACTCGAGAACGTGGCGCCAGGCCCTAAAATAATATTGCTTTAAAAGGTAGGCAAAATCGTAATAAAAATCAACAGCGTGGCAGCAATAACGTTTTATGACTATTTTGTATACGATAATACTTACTGATACTTTCCTGCATGTTTCCTCTCTAAATATATGCATACAAATAGATGGCGTACGTAACAATATGTTAGAATCTTGTTGCGTGCAATCTTTCATCTGTACCAAATTTGTCCAGAAAGCCAAATGCAACGCCAATTTCGAATTAGTTTTCATCTCTACGCATATGAGGTGACGATTGCACTTAGCTCCATTCGTTTATCCGCATTTATTCTTCAGATCCTTTGGCTAATGACTCACCCTGTATGAATTCGATAAATAGCACCAATTTAGAATTCCGGTGTGAACAACGCGGTTATAATAATTTTGACGATTTTCAAGAATCTTTATGATTTTCGCTGATCACACCCTGAGGAAGAATGTTACGCCGGCTGCGACAACGATAAATCATTAACGACATCTTGTCGTAAATTAAAAAAAATGGTCGTCAACTTGGATATTCGGCCAAATACCTGTACAATGCGATGTCATGGCGAATGACGCCTATAGACCAAAAAAAAAAATCAGATAAGATCTTCAAGCTATAGAGTATTTCCTGCAAAGATCGAAGGGTGAAAGCAGCTAAAGCTTCCCGGGCAGTTGTTTCTTCAATAAAATGACATAATGTCAGAATGAGTCACTCGAAAGCATTCCCGAGAGCGACTGCATATCTTCGCCCTCCGGAGTAGCCGTCGTCGAGAAAGTCGCGAGACCGAAAGACGCCGGAAGATACCCGCGCCAAAGCTGGAATTCGGAAGATCTTCGGGATCCCACGCGCGTCTCATTTTCAGCCCGAGGATTTAGTGACCTGTGCCGCCGCCGCCGCCGATGGCCAACAAGGTCCCGTGCGGCGGGAGAGCCGAAGGGGGGAGACCCTAAGCAGGGAGAATAAATTAGGCCCCAATTAGAAACGCGGGGAGTCTTTATCTTGTGGATTATACTCGTTTCGGCGAACTCTAAAAAGAATACCGCTTGATGTCTCTGTCGAATGAAAAGAGCGATCTCGCGGCAAGATTAGTGACCGCTACTATTTCGAATGGCAGGCGGTGGGGTGGGGGTTGCCGCCCAGGTGCGTGAGAGTCATAATGGGACTCGCCCCGTTCCCTACTACACACACATATATGCATATACATGCATGTATGTCCATACATGCATGTGTATATGTTGCCCCCGACCTCTTGGACCTCTTTTTCTCTTCCTCCTGCGCCATTCCTCTTCTTCCTTTTGCTCTTCTTTCTACTCTCCTCTATTCTCCGTTTGTTTATCTTTCGTAAAAAAGAAACTGCGCCCGTCGCTCGGGGGCACTTCGTGCTTTTTGTCGATAAAGACCTTTGATGACAGGTTCGATCATACCTTTCACGTTTGATTGGCGTTTCGAATTTTTGAAAAGTTAATGAATTTTTAACAAGTTTCAATATTTATAAATACGCGCAATTTTACCCGCTTCCATTTTTTTTTGTTTTTTGTTTTTTGTTTGCACGAACATGCCTGGGAATGTAGTTATATATACTAAAGAGGTGGCCGCACTAGTGAATCTGAGGAAATACTTGACCGACGCTAATTACCGTACTCCTCTTAGAGCGAAACGAAATTCTTCTCAAACTGTTTCAACGGCAAAACAAATTTAAAAAAATGATTTGCTTGTTACGTGTTGTTGAAAATGTCTAGGTCCTTTATCGCTGAAGTGCAGGTTCATTTTTTATAATTTTGAACTGAATAAAGATTTTAATTTCACTATTAGATTATCAGGATTACCTATTCTAAAATTAGCCTTTAGAGGACGGAACTCGTCCTAAAAGGGACCACCCGGGGAAGCAACATTTTTTATGTTTTTTTTTTTCACTGTTAACTCGATGTGCCCAATATAAGAAAAAATAGTGGAAAAATCCTACATCGATTTTGTATTATACTATGTTTTTTTTTGTACTCAATATATCAAAAAACGTGGATATGTCTCAGACCAAAATGGAGAAACAAATATATGACCTTGAAATTGTTTTTCAAAGTAAAGCATGCATCCAGGATTTTTTAAACTAACTTTTTTCGTATTCTGAAACAAAAAATTTCGTTGAAAAATACCTAAAAACCGTGTCGATTGACCCTCTTCTTGAGGACGAGACTGGTCCCATTAGGGACCACCTATTTTGTCGGAGACTGGTCCTAAGTTATGCGTTCGATTTATTGTAAACTATTCGTTTTAAAAGAAGTCAACTTGCATTGAAAATGTTCCGTCCTCTAATGGGTAAAACAACACAATGTACATGCATTTTAGAATACGATACAAATATTATTTTTCAGGTGGTTTTACTACAGCTTCTTACTGTAGTATTTTCGCGTGTCCTACATTTTTCGTTCAGGATATGGCGCAGGTAAAGTCAATGTATCCTGCCAATAGACACGGGATATTAATGAATCGAATTCATTATATACCATTTTTAATATGCCACGAATTTTCACAATGTTTTCATATAAATATGCGTCTTACATTTTATGCATAATTTCATAAAGCTCGTCGCATAAAATCATATTTATAGTTATATAGCTATGTATACAAACGTATTGGACAATGGTCGAGTCTCTGTATAAACATATAGAAAAATATATAACTTAATTTTTAAGATAAAAATGTTACGCACGACCATGCATTAACATCTTTTTTAGCATACTTTACATTTCTGTGAATTAGTAATGAATCTCTTATGAACGCTAAACATTCAAAACTTGAAAAATAAAATCGTTATTTCATTCGGACAATCAAGTTTGAAACCTATGGTTACATTAATTCCGCGCATTTCATATTCATATAGTTTTATAGAAGGATTGACAGTATGATTGATAGATTTATATGTCGGTAAAGTCAACAACAGTCCACGGAATCAATAACAGACTTTTCTTAGCGGTAAATCACTTTATCCATATGATATGTCAGTATAGAGATAATCAATGTAATGTAATCTGCGTAACTTTAAAACAAACAACCGATACGTAATCCACGTTAACGATGTGTGTTTAACAAGCGACTTTAAAATGGTAATTTAAGAAATTACATAACTTTTTATCAAAACCAATTATGAGCTTAAAAACAATATATGTATATATATAAAACTGGTATACCTCGAATCATTGATTTTATCGCGAAAACTGGTGTATTGCCGAAATAGCACCGATGTACGTCTGTATATTCGTACAACAAACATCCAATTTTCATCCAATATTTATTCCGTTGAAAATCCATTGGATGTACCTTGGATGAAATTTAAAATAGAACGACCTTCTATTACTGCTTACACGGCAGTAACTCAAAAAGTTAATATTTAGAAAAATATCTAATCTACGTATATTTCGCCAATTTATATGTAAATATCATATCAATATAGTTGCGCAATTAATGAAAGTTAATCTATGTATCTTACATGCTTCGAAGTGGGCAATTTTGGCGTCGAACGTATGCACTCGCTTGTAAAACACCAAGTACCTATTCTCAGTTCATGTAAAGTTCAAAATTTGCATTAAAGAATCGTATAAGCAATTACGTTTTGCCATAAAGCTCTGTACATTGCACATGCTATAACCGTACGCCTGCTTCGCTAGGAGGACAATGCTTATATTCTTCGTTTATGGCTGTTTTGCATGGCTATATCGTCGAATGTGCATGTACGTGATAGGAGTGCATTTGCGCATGCCAAGTGACACGTACTCGATGCTATCACTAATACTGCGAACGATCTTAAAATTTTTGAAATTGGCTGCCAATCGTCGTTTGAGCGACGTGCTTTTTGTTCGTTTTTTTGTAGCTACTTATTGTCCTACATGTTACATCCAGCATCAGAATAATATACAACTGTCGCAGTAGTTAAAGTATAAAATATTTCTTATTATGAAATTTAAAATTTAAATTTGAGTATTTATTTAAAAAAAAGAAAGTTATGAATTTATGTTTTATTTTTATGTTCTATTTGATATTACTTAATCTGCGTTTGTACTATTTGTCATCCAAAAAAACATACCAAAAAAATAAAAATGTAAAGAATTCTCGTTGACATGCAACCAGAGTACAATTTTCGAATGTGTTAATTCCAAATAAACAATTTTAATAAACTCATATATAATTATTTAATTATTTAATTTTCCATTTAATATTATTGTGTACCACTATGTATCAAACTTCAGTAAAACGAGTTCCGTCATCCTGTACGCAGTCCATAAACATCCAAGTACATAAAGTTCGCGTTCAAAGTTTCTTTCCCTCGTTTTCACATTCTTCTTCGTTGTGTTAGTTTATAAAATTTGTAAAAGTGCAGTTTTATTCGTATCAAATGTATTTTTACGTCCCCCTATTGTCCGCGTTAATGTTTTACAAGCTATACGTCCTTACATGCATCCCCTGTTTCTTTGATATCCCCTTACTTATAGGAATAACCGTACAAATCATAGGGTGCTTACTTTTCTTTGTAGTCACGAGAATACAATTTGTTAAATGTAGCAAAAAGAGTGAGTCATAGATATGAACATCACACATTCGAATGATACATATTTTGCAAATTGTATAAGGGACAATGTTTTATATAATTATATTTTTTTTTATGTTTTTGACAACAGATACAGACTGACAACTGACAACAGATTATATACCGAGGGTTTCTTAATTATTTAAGGGCTAACAATAAAATTTTATTTTTTTCAATATTTCGAAATTATACTTTAGTTTTTAATTTCATCGTGAAGTTTTGTTAACAATATTTTTATTATTCTTTTTTTTTTTTTTTTTTTTGTTTATGTCAAGAGTTTTAGATAATTCTTTTCATTTCATTAGTTTTGTTTTTAGACTGTTTTATGTGGTCTTTTTCATTTTTAACATTTTTGTCAATTTTTGTTATTGTTGTTAGTTTGGTCTATTCTGTGTAGTGCGTCGTAAACTACGTTTTTATTGATATTTTGCAAAAGTTTTAAAGATTTTGCAACTCTTCTGCCGATTTTGATACTTACACTTATGCTTTTTTTTACATTTTTTTCTGTTTTTGCCAATTCCATAATCTTCTTTACTTTTGTCAATTTTCGTCTTTTTAGTAAATATTGATTACTATTCATAAATATCTTCTGCAGTTTTTGTCCATTAGAAAACCAATTTATGTCCATTATACGTGCAGAATGGACGTGTTGAATTGCCAGTGACAATTGGATCAAATCCATATTTTTCTGGAATAGCCAATTTAACTTTGTGTATCTAAACCAAACCATTCTCATCCTGTTCGATATTTTCAGATATAAATCTCTGTGGAGTTTTAATGATTATGATCTTGATTTGAAATCTGGCAGACAAAATGAGATCAAAACTTAGATCACATATCAAGTGACATCATCACGGATTAGTCAATTTACCAATGTACGACTGGTATCACTAAATTAAATTATTCGATATCATTTATTAAATCGAATCTATTTTTTAGCTTCTTATTTTCTTTCAATCATGATTTTGGTAATATACTTAGTTTTATCTATTGAGTTAGATGTTAGTCTTATCGATTTTTATGTTTTGTATGATTTGACTTTTTGTTAGTTTTAGCTTCATTTTCCAAAATTGTGTCATTTTCATTTATATTTTCCTTCATTCAGTTTCTGTCTAGTTCTTAAGTATTAGTAATTTTTAGTTTTAATAAGTTTGATTATTTCTGAAAATGCTGACTTATTTCAATCTACTTGTATTAGTCTTCTTCTGATTTAGAATTTGTTCTTTTTTCGAATGACACTATACGTAAATGACATATATCACATTGACACATAACAATCTGTAGCGTGACGACGAGATGTAACCCTCAGTATAAGGAATCATTCTACTGTCGCGCCCTTTGTATGACCATGTTGTGATACGATCGTTTTTCGAAAGTTCAAAAAAAAAAACATTTCTATTCCAAAAGCAAGTTTCTGCCCATGTGCTGATACTTTTAACCTTGCGTATACAAACTTCCTGGCTACCGAACATGTTTCATAATCATATATATAATTACTTAAATAATTTGTATATCGTCGAACAGTAAATAATACTTTGATTTTCAGTAAAAATTATCTTTTAGAACTATTTTTAAACAAAATAAATCTTAGGACTTTCAATTTATGAGTGAGCAATCCCCTTATATAAGTAAATCACGAGAGAAATCAATAAAAAGAAATAATGTGCATGCGTTACCTATTATGTTTTATTATATGTTAGCACGTACACAAAGAAATGTTGTAAAGTAGACGACGAGGAAAATAAATGTGGTTCTAAATGCAAAAGTATATATACATATATATATAGACAAGTGTTTTTACAAAATGTACATTAAAACCAGAAGAGGGTAAAAGCGAATGTATTTATAAGTCGATTTAATAGGAAACGTCGTGCGGAATAATACGCACGTATAGTTATCACCACGTGATTATATTATCCTAGCGCTGAATTACGTTATCGTTATAACTGCGCTTTTTACGGTGCTCAGTGCTCCGCCGCGCACCCTGTCGCTCAACTTTATAAAAACTTGGGTTTTGATATTCCCGCATTGATGAACGACTCGTTCTTTCTTCTAACATTGATATATATATATATATTCTCTTAGTTTATTATCTCTCGTATTTCATTTGTTCTTATTCTTTCTTTTGCTTGAACTGATGTTTACACTTTTACTCTAGCTCAGTGCAATGTTATGCCTTTCTACACGTATTTTGCGTCTTTTATCGTTTGACTCTCATAGCATTAGCACATGCAGAACTAAATAACAAAATAGGTAATTTAATAAGAAATTGAGTTAAATTAACTTGATTTTGTGAAGTTTTTTGTTTTCGATGTTAATGCAAAAGGAACCAGTGATTAAAAAAACAAAAGTTGGGTAACTTTTGGAATTATTTTTTTATGGATTTTTTTTTTGCTTTTGAGTATATATATATATATATATATATTTTTTTTTTAATAGATAAAATAATAATTTATCAGATATTAATTTTTGTTATTATCTAAACAAGTATATATATAGTGACGAAATTTCTTAAATTATAACATTATTTTTATTTATACTTACGGTGCATGTGTCTCTCTTATTATAAATGAAAATTGATTCGTAGTGAAAATGATAAGCTTAATCTGTATTCTTGTAAATGTAAATTGTAATGCGTTTAAGAATGCAATTAAAAAATGTTCAATATTGTCACCGATTAGAAACAAAAAATATAGGTAAATTTTTAGTAATGTTATATTGACGTTAATTTTTTTGCATATCACTTCATTTCTTACTTGACTTCATTTTTCTTCTTTCACTACTTTAAGAAATTACTTCTAGTTTATGGCGTACAACGAAATCTTTCTAACATTTTAAATATTGTTGAATATTAATCATATTGAATATTAATCACTTTTCTAGCGGTTGCTTTTTTTAATTATTCAATTGATTTCGTATTTTTTCACGATTTAAATTTGTTCGATTTACTCTAGACTATATATCAGTCATGAAAAAGTGTAACCTATTTTTTTCAGTAAATAGCGATTCAGGTGTCTTCTACTCCAAAAAGACATTTGTTTAATGCTAAACTGCAGTTTCTGAGGGGTTGATTATTAAGAATATAAGGTTTCAAAATACTATCACCGAAAAAAAAGTTTGGGGCTTACAACGATAATTTGGTTCTCCGAACAATTCTTCTTAGTTCAGGAACTTATACCGATACAGTATAAGTATCTCA
>JAPYZR010000685.1:0-40547 GCA_030522945.1 Trichopria nigra | reverse complement strand
GTGGCGTATATTGAAAATAAATATCGTTGTTTTCGTTCGGCCGTATTGCATCGAATTAATAATTATAGTTAAATGAGTCAATTTCATTTTCGAATTGATTAGAATTAAGTGGGAGTCTCTTCTATTCTCAAATACCGTATTGATGTATCGTATTAACGGAATTGAAACGAATTATGTTTATAGAATTACAAAAAATTGATTGCAACTCGAAAATGGACGGATTCCGGATTGAAATTTGTTTTTCAAATTTGTTGGGATATTATATATATTTATTACAGATTAATTGCGTATCAATCAATTTGAATGAAATTTCTTTTTTGCATTAATTGAATTGAAATTGATTAAGAATGATTTAATTTTTAATCAAATTCAATCAATAATTATATCGTTTGCAATGGGATACATTAATTCATTATTCTATCCTGCATATATATATATATTTATTATATTATAATACATTACCCAGTAAATCGAAAGCCAATTGATGGAGCGTGAAGAACCTGGCGAATTTCAACTGCGAAAATCTACTGCGAATAGATTTCAATGTATATATACGCAAAATCTCAGGAAGAACGAGAAGAGATTCGAAATCGAATTAATTAGCACCAGTGTCATAAACCGCCGAATTAAAAATTTCCACTATATCACTATATATGGTCCCACACTCGTATATATACCACTAGCTCCAAAGTGGCAACATTGACCGCAGCCAACCTCCGATTATAAGGATTATAAATATAGATGTCATAAGATTCTAACCTCAAAGACCTCGATCATATATATGAAAAACATTATATTTGACAATGTACTAAAATGGAGTTAATATTTGAAAAAACGGGGAATTCAAGTATTTCGAAAAACGGAGCATATATATATATGTCATTAATGCATGCATAAATAGTATGTACATATATTATGCTATTGCCTCCATATATATATACTTATTCACATGATTGATAAACAGGCGGGGCCGCGCGGGGGGTGGGTGACACCGGTATATATAAGCATGTATATCTAATTGCGTTTACTCACATACATATACCTTATCACTTATGTACATTTTTATATGCCGATTGATATCATTATATAGTCATTACTTTCACTCTACACGTTGGACCCGCGTGTTTTCCCTACTATTTATTCGCGGCGACTGTGGCAAATATTAATTAATCAATCTTAATTTACCTAAAAGAAATTATTTGTTTTCTAATCTGTATATGTGTTCTTTCGTCAAACTTCAACGTTTCGAGTTACTTAAGAAACGTTGTCTATACGTAATTATGCAAAAAAAGAAATGAGACAGTTATGACGTATCTAGCATGTGAGTTGTTGCTTATGATTATTTCGCCTGCATCTGTTTCAACTGTATCGGTGCCTGGTTTGTAGAACTCTAATCCTCGTACCAGTGGTACGTTTGAATGATTTATTTCCAGATGTATCGTTGACTGAACTTTGATCTTTTACAGATAATTACAGAAGAATTTGATAATAGAGATAAAATAGTCGAGCAAGATTCGGATGGAATGTGACATCGTTACTCCCAATTTTCATTTTTGCAGCCACGTGTTGCATTGTCATCGAAACAGAGAATACCATAGATAGATTTATAGTTTTACAGACGAGCTTATATGCTGTCTAACTAGGCGCAAAATGTTCAATAGGATAAATAGAGAATTGGTGCCTATAAAAGCCCACTACTTTTTGTACAATGCTGGTAAGTAATCAAATCTGCCAACATGTTCTGTTTGTGATAAACAATATTCCTTGTATTATTTCAATATGCCTTAATTCATTTTTTCTTTACAGCTACTGGTCCTATCGTGCCATTTTTACCAACAATCGCCAGGCAGTTGGGATTTTCAGGCTTCCTAGTTGGCACAATTTATATGGTACTGCCAATTTCTGGATTAATAGCAAAACCACTGTTTGGATGTCTCGCCGATAAGTTTCGACTTCACAAAACGTTCTTCCTTGTGTTCCAAGCAATACTTGCCTTAGCCTTCTTTACGATTAATTTCATTCCTGAAATTCACCATGATCCAGAAGTTACATTCTTGTGCAGCGGTGGTGCATCATTCGTCAAAATTTGCCACCCTAATAACTTTACAAATAATGTACTCAATCGAGTAATAAATTCTAATAAAACTACATCAACAGTCCATTTGTCTTGTGAATCGTCTCAAAAGGCATACAATGAGATGTGCGAGAAATGGAATGCTCATAAATTTTGTGTCATGAAAGAACCTTTACTTGGAGAAACTTTCGATTTCGACGCACAATTTAACATGTTTCAAGATCTGGTAACTTCCAATGTAAGCTTTAAGTTTTTCTTTTCATATTACATGATATATAGTATTTATTTATTATATGAGTTTAGCGTTAAAATGCAATTATTCTTGCAGACAGAGGTTTGTGTATCTATTCGAGTACTTAATGTAACGTTTGACAACAAACTGCCATTAGTACCAAATTGTGATTTAGAAAAAATAAAATGCATTGCTTCAAATCCAACTGAGAAAACAATTGAGATGTTACTGGATGAAGTTGCTCGTAGTAAAGCGGGATACTCTAAGAGCATGTCGCAGACATCTACATATCAGTTTCACACGTTTCTCTGGGCTGCTATTATTAGTTGGGTTGGCATGGCAGTTGTAGTTAGTATAGGAGATGCACTTTGTTTTAATCTCTTAGGTAAACTTTATGATTGATCTCACTCTATGTATATAGAGCAAAATTCTCATGTTTTTGTTAATTCTCAATTATTTTAGGTGACAAAAGCAAAGATTATGGAAAGCAGAAAATGTGGGGGTGTATAGGCTTTGGCATCTTTGGCATCGGTGGGGGCTACCTCGTAGACGTTTTCAGTAAAGGAGAAACAGAGAAAGATTACACCTGCATATTTTACATTGTTTTAATTATTATGATTCTCGATATTCTAGTCTCAACGAGATTGAAACAGGTACATAGTGTAATGGTTGAACTTAGTCGACATAATTTAATTGGCAGATAATTGTAAATTTCAGCATGATTTTAGAAACAAATGGAGAGTTCGGTCAGTGAGCCTACCATTCTGTGGGAATTATGGTCAGTGGCTCGAGAAGGCCGAGTGTTGGTGTTTGCTTGGTGGTGCATAGGGGCTGGTATGTGCACCGGAGTGATATGGAACTTTTTATTTCTGTACACCGAGGAAATTTCGACAGATTCGCAACGTGCTTGGTTGAAAACTCTTCAGGGTTTACTTACCGGCGTTCAGTGTTTTTTGGGTGATCTGCCATTTAACTTCATATCAGGAACACTGCTTCGTAAGCTGGGTCATGTTAATATCATGAGTCTAGTGCTACTGGTCTTCGCAGTGAGGTGGGTTTATTTCTTAAAAATAACTGAATTTCCGCATTTTCTTCATTTTAAAAGTTTCATATCTCGTCGCAGATTTATGGCGTACAGCTTATTCTCCAATCCTTGGATGTTCTTGGCCCTCGAAATACTTCATGGCCCTTCTTTGGGTCTTTGTTGGCCGACGATGGTGTCTTACGGAGATAAAGTTGCACCGATCGGTACAAAAGCAACCATGCAAGGACTAGTCGGAGCCGTTTTCGAAGGAATCGGTAATTTCATTAAATTCAACGCTTTCTTTTACATTACGTTTCTTTTTCCAGTTGAAGTACACAATTTTAATTCATTCACAACTTTTAGGAGTATCCAGTGGTAGCTTTCTCTTTGGATACCTCATGGATGAGTACACGGGCATCGTCACGTTCCGAGCATTCTCGGTTGGGGCACTCGTGTGGTTGGCTGTATTTTGGTTGTTACAGCTATTATTGCAAAAAGCCAAAGCATATCCATTGCATCAAGGCCATAATCGTGAGTTACAGGAAGAGAAGGAAATTGGAACCTTGTAGTTTCGTTTGCCGAAGGCTTTTTAACCGCAGTGAATTAACCTTTAATCCAATATTTTAACGGATATAAGATTTTTTAAATATAGATACATGTACATATGTAGACTGCTTATTTGCATGGTGTATGCATAGTTGCATAGTTAATTTCGAAAGAAAGTGTAGTTTAGGCTAACAGTCTTCCTGTAGTCACTTTGCACGATACATTTTCATAGTGTCGGTGTGGAGCGTTTCTCCTATATTGATGCCTGTCTTTCAGATCTCGCGAGTTACGCACCACCCGACGACGCGATTCTCATGACTATGAGTCAGGAGATGCAGACATACTGAAAGTGTCAGAAACCAAAGCGGGCCATAATCTTCGAGTCGTAAGCCTATACATATATATATATATGTATATATATATACAGACAGAAGAGATTGTTTTACGTTCGAATCTCGTGGATGAAATTTTATATATAATTGACGACTCATCAATAACCTCTTTGAGAGAAAAAGATTGATTCGAGTCGGCGGATGCATTTCTCCTTTTATGAAAGTACGTACGCAAGTCAGTATTATCAAATACCAATGATAGAAAACGAGTGACACATATGTATGTTTGACAGACTGTAAAATATGTAATACATTTGTTTCTCCTCTTTTATATAAACTTTATTATTATTCTTATAATGCATTTCATCTTCGTCTTCGATGAACCTAACCTAAACGAGTGAAGTTGGGTCGATGACCACCATTTCAGCCGGAAGTGTCAAATAATCAACATCGAAGTTGAGAACCGCCAGCAAAGCGTGGAAAAACGTCAGGAACTGGTAAAGAATAGAAAAAAGCAGATCGAGGATAGAAAGAATGACGAAGCGGTTGCTCACAAAATATTGTAACTTTTATTCAGAATGGATTCGTCGTAAAGAAGCTTTTCGACCAACGAACGGGGATTAACCGTCAGTCCATTCCACGCACTAATCGTGCAATCATGCAACATTAAATTCATCCACGGTTTAAGATTAATTCTATATCGATTAGAAGCTACTAAAAACTTTCGTCTGTTTCGGTGGCGCGTTCGAATACGAAAGGCTGAATCCTGCGGGGAGGAGTCGGGGCTTCGGCGCAACCAAGATCGGCGAGGGGTGAACCGAACTGATTTTCGTTTCTTGACTTTTCAACGAACGCAAAACGTAGCCTTCGTGTGCGCAAAAGGAAAAAAACGGTCGGTCTTGGTCGCGAAAACGACTACGTCCCCGCAGGATATTTTACGCGGTATTATACACGATATACGTTGCACGACTTTTTTTTTTGTTTTTTGTTTTTTTCTTTTTGTTTTTAGTCCTGCTTGTCGCCCGATTGGCTCGGCTCAACGATGGCCTGCAAGTTGGGTATCTCGCGCGCCGGATCGCAGCAGTCGTTCATGATGATTCCAGTGGCCGAGTGCATGTACGCGAGGCCACTACCGTGGCTGCCCTCGCTCGAGGAGGGCAGACTCGTCGAAAGCGGCGGCGAGCGCTCCTTCGGCGACATTGACGTGTCCAGGTTCGCGCCGTGCGCGTGAACGGCGCTCGTCGTCAACGTCCCGTAGGTCGCCGTTTCCAGCTTTCCGTGGAGCTCGAGGATCGTCCCTTCAAGAAGCAGGTTCAACTCCACCAGGCTCTTGAACTTGGACTCGGCATCCCGGAGCTCCGCCTCGTGTCGTTCTTTAGCCTCCTGCAGC
The DNA here is from genome assembly GCA_030522945.1 of Trichopria nigra. Lineage (NCBI taxonomy): Eukaryota > Metazoa > Arthropoda > Insecta > Hymenoptera > Diapriidae > Trichopria > Trichopria nigra. The sequence continues at coordinate 34,949 of JAPYZR010000685.1, read as the reverse complement.
TGCCGCTGCTGCTCGAGGAGATGCGCCTCTTTGCGCGTTTCTTTGCTCTCCATCTCCCCTAACCGAGTCTTATAAGCTTCGACCAACACGGCTTGAGACTCGACTTGTCGGCGTAAACCTGAAAGGAAATTTTTTATAAACGTTCATTAATTCACTACGATGAATTCTTTTCGTAGTAGAATACTCTCGACAGAGTGTTACAAAGGCTCGTTTTTTTTTTTTCGTTTGAGAAAACGATATACAATTGTTCGTCCGAATCGCGCAAACTAAAAATGAGTTTCCTTCATTCTTTTTAAGCCGATTTAATATAAAGAATTATAACATAGAGCACCGAAACAGTAGCAACAGTTCCTGTCTGTGAACTTAACTACTGCGTGCCGTGATTTGTACATTTTTTACATTCCTCTTCTAGGTCATATATTTTTAACAAATTTTCATTCATTCCATTTCTTATAAATGAATTTTATTAACTTTTCTTATTTATTGAAATGTTCCCAATACTACTCGTTAGATGTCAAACAGCAACTCCGGAGAAGTGTTCGTAACGTGAAAACATGTTTCACACCTGTCTTAACGAAAGTCGACAAGAGATCAATATTTATAAAAATTCACATTTCAAATTACAAATGCAACGTACAAAAAAGAAAAATCTATCTTTCTTAACCTATTCAAAATACTCGACTGAAATCTGAAAATCATGAAAGCATAAATATATATTTAAGAACTTACTTGACAACTCTTCCAAATAAGATTTCTGTATCAGTGCAGCTTCCTGCCTAGCAATGCGTGTCGGTGCATTTATCCTGTCACGCATTATTTGAGCCTAAAAAATCATCAATTGAATAAGCGAATGAATCTCCAGTTGAGTTATAAATGCACACTTTATAAAGTAGAGCCGAATCATTACCTCTCCTAGTAAAAGAAATCTCCTTTGCAACGAGTCGAGGATTCGCTTCAGGTCTTCCGACAGGCTGGCAGTTTTTAGAGCTTCCTTCAGCTGATGAACTGCCTCGAAGAGAGTCGCTTCAGCGGCTCGTGTCTGTCGCTCACCTTCCACGACTTTCCTTTTCTCTTCCTTCAGCTCCAACTCCAATGCTTCCGTACGATCTTTCAAAGCTTGGTTACGATGCTGCTCCTCTATGCACTGTATCAATAAAATATTTAATGCACACATCTAAGACATACATAGTTATGTCTTATTATTAACATCTACATTTTTGTAGATGTTAATAAAATTAATGATTTGCGAATACACTTTGTGAACCTTAGAGTATAATCTTATCTACGATTTGTACTGCGTAATTTGAGAATTTTGGGTTGAACGTGACAAATTTACGAATTATACTTGCATGACTATTAGAATACGATATGTGGATTTTAAGATGACAAATATTTTGTTACCTTAGCTTGCCAGTGCTGAATGGCTTCGTTATTTCGTCCTTCCGATAAACGACCTTCTTTTTTGCAACGATCCAATTCACTCTTTAACACGATCGCATCTTTTTCTACTAATCTTAGACGGTTCGACTGTTAAACATATAATTCAAAGTGCCAACGGTAAAATACATTCACATATATTCATATTCATTCGAGCAAGTATTATGTATCGTTTGATGTTATTGATTACATTCTGAAATTCAATTATAAGTAATAAAAAATTATCTTACCAAAGCAGAATTCATTTCTTCGAAAGCTCTCGAGTCGCGTAGCTTTCCGAGGAGCCTACGATTCCGTTCAGCATGAACTTCTCGACGTTGTCGTTCAAATTGGAGCTGCATTTGCATCAACTGCAGCACTTGAGACGTGTGATCCATGCTGTCATCGTCGAAGCTGCCATCGTTGCTGGTGTCGTCCCTTTTCCTGAACTTTGATCTAGGTTTTGTTTCTAAAATTTAAATCATCAATGCATCAATAGCAGAAAATCTGCAAAACCTTTGGGAAAATAATAATAATATGTAGAAATTGTAAAGATACATCTGGAAATAAAATCAAAATAATTTAAACGAATATGTTTGAAAAAAAACCTACTGGAACAAGTTTCAACATATTGATCCAACATTGTACACGGAGAAAGTCTGGATTCGTTTACGGAGGAAAGTTCTGTAGACGCTTGTGTCTTTTCGTCTGCTATTCCCAGCAGCAGATACTCGTATGGAAATGTATTGGACGTTTGTGTACCAATTTCGCACCGATTCTTTTCCACTTGAATATCTGGATAGGAATTTGCTCGGCCTACCTACATTCATCATTTTAGGATTGGCAATTAATAACATTCAAATTTCTTAAATTTTAAAATAGAAAAACAAAATTTCTTTACGAACCTTTCGTTCCTGAGGCTGAGGCTGGGAATTTGAGAATAGGTTTTGAACTTTCATCGAGAAGTCTCTAATTTTTGAATTCTGATCATCTTCTTTTATATTTCTTTTTACGCAAATGATCTCCGAGACCTGTAGTTTAAAAGATTAAACAAATTAAAAAATACAACATATACTGCATCCAACGTAACTCAGTCGTGTGCAGCTGCGATGATAATGTATATTAATTTTTTAAAATTCTGACCTCTTGGTCTTCCCGACAGGAATCGACCTTCCCATTTGGAGCTGGAGTAGCATCGGTGTCAACGACTCTCGTGACCCCATCTTCTATGCTAGATGACAATTTTTTAGAATGTTGAAGCAAATTTCGTCTATCAGTGGCTATTTTACCGAGTTTCTGCGCTAAGATCGAACCAGTGACGACTCCATCATTGCTGAATTGATTTGAAGATACATTAAATAAGGACGTCGGTGTTGCTGGCCGAGAATTGCCTCCCAAAACACCATTGCCAAAAGCGCCCAATGCTCGAACTGCTGCCGATCCAATTGGGACTTGTCGCAGCGGTATTTGTCTTGAATCCTAGATAAATTTCTTATTTAGTTGAAAGAATTTAATTGAAAAAGTAACAAAAATAACAAAGATAAGTACCTTAACGGGAGTAGTCTCCGGTGTGGCTTCAACAGCTGCCTCTGGAGGCGATGTTCGACTTCTATTGTTGCCAGGTGTTGATGGTGTAGATCGCACATCGTGAGATTGACTTTGCAATGAAGGAACCGGACTATGAGGAGACACCACCATACTCGGAGACCATAATATATCATCTTCCCCATTCGACGTCCCTACTGGTAATCCCGCATTCCCACTTATCGGCGTGTAAGGGTAGACATATGGTTCTAAAATGTAATTATAAAAATGATTTAAAAAACTGAACAGGCCAAGAACTATATATTTATTAGTTCAAATAGATTAATTTTTATTTTTAAAAAGTATAAAATAATTATTAACCTGTACTCGGTATAAAGCGCGAATTGGTCGAAGACATCTGCTCTTCTCGGCACCTGTTTAGTGCATATCGACAGCACTCTGCAACAATGTGATGATGTTCCATATTCTTCCATCTATGCAAAAAATACATTATGATCTCATTGACAGTTTTTAAATATTTTTATTATCTGTATTTTATATTTATATTATATATTGTCATCTCCGGGGTCACCAATTTTCTTATAAATGTTATAATATGTATACGTTTTCTAAGTTGACGATTAATCAGTAATAGCAAACAATTGACTTTATTTTTGGAGCATAAAAGCAATTGTTACCTCGATGATGAGATCTCCTTTTCTTTAGACTGGGTTATGAGCAGCGGATGCAAACGCGCGGAATCCAACATTGGAATCACGATCTTCTCGAAAATGGACTGCTGAGGATCCCGCTGGTAATACTGCTGCTTCAGATATGAGATGAAGTTGCAGGGATACATGGCATACAGTCTATGAAACAGGTTGTACAGACCAACCTAAGGTAAACAAAGTGATTAATAACGTTTATGACTCGATCATTGTTACAAGTTTCTAAAATAACCGGTTCCTTACCTGCAAGTGTAGGAGGTAGAATTGGTCTTTATCGACAATCGAGGAACCTGACGATATTGCGTTAGCGGAGTGCAACGAAGATAGGTGGTAATGGAAAATTGTCAGGCGAGTAAATACTTCAAATATCTCATGGAGATAAGGCCCTAGTACTGTCGGCATCATCGGCAGTAGTGTAACCAATAACAAAAGTGCACTAATCAACGATAGCCCGTCTTCCTCCGACTAAAATTACAGGAGAAAGACAAACAATGAGAGTGAATAATATTAATTAGTTGTTTATTATTAAATGCAATTGCTATAATTACATAATAAATAAATAAATAAATAAGTGAATAAATACCTTGAGTAAATGAAGCATCTGTTTAAAGAGTGCATGATTAGCGAGCTTATAGAGCCAAGTAGGTTGTCGCTTTGCAACATGCCCCAGCAGTGTGAGTATCCGAACCTTTTGTCCATTATGGCAAGGTTTGGAGAGAGCTTCTGATAATTTATCGAGCAGATGCTTATCGTGCGGCTCCCTCACTCCAGCAAGAACCTCGACGGCACGTAGAGAATCAGTGGAGAGGTAATAGTCGAACAAGCCGTTCACCAACCAGTTGTCTTTTGCTAAATCGAAGATCCGTTAGACTGCTTGTAAATACTCCAAATGTAACGCGAAAAAAATGTAAGATACCCACTTGATGAGAAGTGTTCGTGAAAGACTTTTTTTATTTCTTCTACGTCCCCGAGTTTGTTGCTCTCAAGCATATAAAACAGATCTGTCACGCCAGCGGTATTGTTAGTCATGCCGAACTACCGATGCCCCTTCTAGTCTGGTGCTAGGATCGAACTGCACTCTCGGCTGCACCTCTAGCCATCGGATGACTGCTGTCATTCGAGAAGAAGTCTCTGTTCTTCCTGAAAGACAAGTCAGTTACAATTCTAGCAAATTTGTACCTCGGTACAAAAATTGACATATCGCCTGGGGGGCTTTAAATCCCTGTGAACAGCTGATCGCGTCTCGATCCTCCAACGATCTCTTTGTCGCGAACTCGAGGGCGATTACCCTGACAATGGGAGAGCTCTCGAACGCGAAGAACACGACCGGCGAGCTGGTTCACCAGGGTGGAGGGGGTGGAGGGCGCGAAACGAGTCTTGGAAATTTCGGCAACTCTTGCGGGAGTTGAGGGCCGGTGAGCGATGGCCCGCCGCTGGTACCATAGTAAGTACATAGTACGAAAATACCGACACTCGTGCAACACGTTCGCCGACGAGCTTTGTCCACCACGTTATTTTCTCTCGTAGAAGACAGGGACGTCGACGCCGATGACAAGGACGAAGACTCACCGGGATTTCGGAGTTGTCGACGGAAAGACCGAAAGATTCTTCTCGCGGTGGTGCGATCGGTGCCACTCGCACTCCTCCTCGTCCCTGCACTGATGACGGCGGGTTTCGTTTTCACGGCTGGCTGCCTTCCTCTTCTCCGACCGTCCCCGCACGGGCTCTTTTAACGTCACTGCAAACGAACGCTAAGGCCATTTAACGCACTCTCGCTGCTCGTGGATATATAGGCTCGCGCATATACAGCAGATTGCACGTCAGATTCTTCTTATTCTTCTCGCGTACATACTTTACGATAAGTCAATTCAGTGCACACGTATGTGCTGGTACCTGCTGATACACACCCACACATATGTATTACATATACTATATGTGTAGCATGTATATATACGTACGTACATACAGTTAGTTGCCTATACTGTAGGGGCTATAGGCGCCACGGTCGTCGCGAATCGCGAATCGCGACATTTTCTTATTTCAACATGTACATAAACTGTACATTCATACACATATATATATATACGTATATGCATATATGAACATACGTGTGTATACACTGTACAGTTTCGCTCTCTCTCTCTTTCTTTATTATTACATACTTCTGATTCTCCCTTTTGTTCTAATATCATTCTCTCGAAAATATGTAGATACATATTTATATATTATATTGACATTATATATATATATTTAATATATTATTTCGTAACCCCCATGCATTTAAATTATAAACGTTCGAAACGTTACAAAAACAATATTGTATAAATGCTTATATTTATATATGCTGTATTTCATATACCTATATGTACATATATGTTTATGTGTATGCCGTGTGTACATATGCGGATAACTGATTTACCTGATGTAATAAATGTACTCTACTATACTCGGTACAGTATATATGGTAAAAAAGAGGACGCAATGTGGTCATAAAGTGCTCTTTAAGTCCTCTTATGCACCGAGTTCGGAGCTCTTTTTTAAAAGTCGTCCTTAAGTGCTCCAAGATTCGTTTAAGATATCCGAAATAAATTACATATTTTTGTCTCAGATATAAGAGAAAATAATTTATTTCGGATATTCCTCCTTTAATTTGGATTCAATGTCACCGATGTATTTTGTTCGGATTGCATACGATGTGTATAGAATCAACCTTCCAAAGCACGAATTTTGAAAAAATGTTTCAATCCTATCCTTTGTTTATACTTTTCATGTTTTTAGGTTAGGTCGGTAACTGTTCTACTTTAGAACCTCGAAAGTAGAAAAATTTTATTTTGTATTTATTTATTTATTTATTTCAGTTACCGACCGAGTTTCTCAACAATAAAAGTATGAATAAAAAGGGATTAAAACGTTTTTTCAAAATTTTGGCATTGGAAGGGTGATTCTACATTCAAAAAAATATCACTGAAATTGGTTCAAACTTAAACTTAAACAAGGATTATCCGAAATGAGGTCTCTTTGTTGCTTGAGAAAGAAAATAATTTATCCTTCTTTTATATATATATATATATATATATATATATATATATATATATATATAAACGTGTATTTTCACCCGATAGTTTGCATAATATACAGGGTGGGCCATTTTAATCGATCCACCGAAATATCTCAAAAAGTAATCGCTGTGCAAACAAAAAAAATTATTTAAACCATCAAAGTTGCTCAGGATAATGGGACCCATGTGTTTCTGCATTATTGACCTTGCGGTCAGTGCTCAAGGTTATTTGAAGGTCAAAGAGATTTCTTTAAATGGGAACCCCAATTTCGCTAACACCGGATTCGGAGTGATCGGGAAATTTTACCGTCTGCCCGAGCTGATATAGTTAATAATTTTCTATGGAATAACCTTCAGAAGGTCACAGTTTGAAAAGTCGACCACAAGGTGTTTTCTTTGAACTATTCAGGATTTTTATGGGCGAATAAAACGTAAGGTTTTGGGGCCATTGAGCATTTAATTGACTTTGAAGTTAATTTTCAAGGTTACCGGAAGGTTAGAGTAATTTCTTTTTTGTTTTAAGGAAAATTACTATTTTTAACTTTACTTGTATATAACCTTACTTCTACTGAAGCGGTCACATTCTTACAAATTAAAAACTATCGCCGTTTCGGATATAAACCTCTCTATATATCGATTATTGCTGGTCTGAAAAATGGGGGTTCTCATTTCAATGAAATAACACCTTGACCTTGGAATAACCTTCACGGTCGTGTTCAAGGTCAAATTCAATGGTACCATTAAATTGACAGGGGAAAATCATATACAGCTTTCGTCTTTAATATTTCACCGTTCCGGGACTTTTGGATCACCCTGTATATTTATAACATTTGAAAATTTTGAATTTATGAAAAATGTTATTAATATTATTATATAATAGTTTTTAAAATCAGAAAACTAATAATATTATCATAAACATTCAGTATCTCAAGCTTCATGCATTGACTGACTGACTATATAATATTTGTTTATATAAACAAATTGACTATATGTATACATTAAAAATGATTTCGAACATAATGATACTAATTGGCATGTCCATATAATTCTTCCGCAAAGGCATACCTAATATATTATATCGAAACGCGATAAATTCAATAAATGAATTTTGCCACCAACTTCCGATCGCTGAAACGCCAGTTTCTGCTTGCTTATGAAAGCGAGAGGCTCTTTTCGTTCTTTTTTTTACGTTTAATCGCGAGGCATTTCCCGTTGGTGGGTAGAAAAATTGTTTTGTGACCTTTTAATACGGAATACGCCCGTACGAATTATTGCTGTCAATTTTTTCAGAGGAAAGCGCCGAAGGAAATTGTTTAAATTTCCCAACGCAATTTGAAATCGACACAATCCGGGAGGAGCGAAGACGGAACATCGTTCATTTCCTTTCACGTATTGTGTCCTTTCGAAGGTAAAAGAATGAAGGTAAACCTATCGGTTTCTTGGCCAATAAATATCACTTGACACGCTACGATTTTTTTCCCTAATTTTTTTTTTTTTTTGGTACCTGTCATTTTAAAAATTAATCTTGACATTCTCACATTGGCGCACATTTCAAAAATTTACGCGTAAAAATCATTACTAAAATCGTCTTGTGACGTGATTTTTCAAAAACAAAAAGTCTACGTCAAAGCTTTTTTTTTTTATCAAGAGCTCAGAAAAAGAGTTCCTAACGTATACTTTAAATATTGAGTACTAAAAGTACTTATTCTGTTCAATTTTTTATAAACTATACACACATATATATATATATATTGATTTCTTCTAAAGCAACATTCATCGGCTCTTTATATCTTGAATTTTATCTAAATTATTTTTGTATTTTTCAGTAATTTTAAATCTTACGAAAATCACTGTATGTCGATTATATATCGTTGATGTTTTTATAATTAATAATTTTTACTTACCTTTTAATCAGTTAAAAAAAAAAAAAAAAAAAAAAACAATTCATTTTTTCCTTGCAGAAGCGGAGGCCGTGTGCGGGAAGTCAAAGTCGCTCACAAAAAAATTCACCAAAATCATCAGATCCATTTCCGATTCGAAGTAAAAGCACTCACGACTTAAAACGTACCCGACGAACTTCCCGAATTTTAACAGTACCTCACAGTCCTATCGGCGAAAATCATAGCTACAATTGTAGATCCCAGGAAGTTTTTGGATCCTTAGAGTCTCTTTTCGACGTTCGCAAACCTCTCCACCTACCCTCGGACATTTGTCTGCCATTGACGAAGACAACTCTTGGTAATTTGATTTTTGAGTTTTTTTACTGTGACACATTTTTTGATTTTTTGTTCTGTACTTTTCCTCGTATGTACTTTAATCAAATAAAATATGTTAGTGTATAATAACTCTTATTTAACTCAGTTAATCAAAAAAGAATAAAATACTATAATTAAAAAAATGTATTCATCTGCAATACTATAATTAATACTCATTAATTTTTTTTAATTGAAAGTGAAATAAAATTAATTAATAATTAATTAATAAAATATTTTTTATGGAAATAATTCTCTTTTTTTTTTAAGAAGGTGATTCGGTCCAGCAGAACGGGAAGAAATCCATTTTAGACGAGTTCGTGTCACTCGAGCACTTTGCTCCGGAATACGAACCGAATGTTCTTGTACAGGTGAACAAAAAAAGAAGGAAATTTTTCGTATTTGAACATTTGAATATAGAATTTTTCGAAAGATGTTTTTAAAAATATCTGAATGTTTTTTCTAAGTGAAATTTCACGTTATAATAAAGAGACAAATTTTAATGGAATTTAGAGAGTTATATGAAATAATATCTTTTATTTAGAATTAATGAATCATACAATGACTTTTTAATAAAAGTAATCGTCATTTGTTGGTTGATAAAACTTCACTTTTATCTATTATATATATGTTGAAAAATCATCTTTTTAAAATAAAATAATATTTTTAAATAGAAACGTAATTTATCACGATGAAAATTTTTTAGATATCGGAAATTCAAGAAAATGCATCAAAATTCGATACTTTAGACGAAATCAGCGAAGAATCGATAGACACCGGGACACGAGGAGAGGATTCAGCGAGGTAAATGTAATATTTCTGGATTCTTATTCTATTATGTACTTAGAATGAGAGTATCAGCAGGGGAAAATAATAAAAAATATTGTAGGCATCACGTTCGAAATATCGACAATTGCGCCCTTCATAGATAATAGGCTATTTGAGCTATTTCACATATTTCAATAAGGCTGAATCAAGACTTCAAAAAGATTATAAAAAGTTTCTGAAACGATTTTTTTTTTCATGATTTAAAAATGTTATTGACTTTTCGAAACTGTGATTATGAGAAAAATGATGAATTTAAAAAAAAAATATCACATTTAAGTTAATGGATTCTTCAGCGGATATTTATTGATAACAATAATAATAATTAAAAGAAAAATCAACCTATATATAAATAGATATTTATTACGAACATGCATGTCTGATTTTCACATATATATATATATACATTGACTCGATTTATAAGAGAAATATCGAAATATGTATATTCGTTCAAAATTTATCAATATACAATTAATCAAATAAACAAGAAAAATATAATGTTTTTAAATAATTAATTTCCTCGACTTTCTTATTAAAATAAGTAAACATTTGGCTATTTTCAATATATCAAAATATAAGTAAATAACTGAATACGAAAGAAAAAACAGTTGTTTAATTTAAAAAATCGTTATTTTTATATGAGAGACAGCCTTTCAAATTGAAGTAAACATTTTATACGTTTAAACAAGTCTTTTGTGTTAGAACAGAATATAGTAAAGTACTTTAACAAAATATTATCTGAAAACAACGAAATATTTACTTCAAGGAAGTAAATATTTCATTGGCCCTAGAAGAATTTAATATTCATATAACTGTGTTTTTATCAAGCGTATTATTTGGTATGTGATTTAGACCCATTATATCTGTATTGTCATGACGTTTTCATTGTATAATGTAATTACTTTTATCACAATGTCTGTATATGATAATTAAACTTTACATTTATTGTTTTCATCATTTCTGGAATCATAAAGATCATACGAGGAAGATAAGTTTACGGAAGTCGACGAAATGGAGAACGACCAAATTGTTCCAGCGCATGATGTTCCTTCGGGATATTGCGAAGGTTGGTCTTCTTTTAAAATTGATTTACAAGTATATTACACACACACATAAATTTTCAACATCACATTATCGTGAAAATCATTTAGAATGAAAAATTATTTTCATTTACGAAATATATACATCATCTATATATTTATAATGTTTTTGCATTTGCATCGAAAAATAAGGCAACAGTCAACAATCATCTTATAGGTGGTTTTTCATATAGATACAATTTTGTTTTCATGGATGTCGTCTTATGTACATTTCAAATAATCTATTATTGCGTATGATATCGTTTGATCGATTAAATATTTTGGATGATCGTTATTTTCTTACGTTTGCGTTTAATTAATTAATAATTGTATCTGACTTTTGGATGGATCCATTTCACTGCTCTATCTGCAAAATCTTTTAATTGAATCTATAAATTATGTGTGAAAAATAAACCTACCAGAAAATCTACCAGACCAAGTCATTTTTTTTAGTATCAGTTTGTTATTATTGTTCGCTACATATTTGTCTGGTAATTTCAACATTCAAGACTGCAATTTTACGGTTTTGTTCAAATTCATTATTGGAATACTGAATTTTTGGGTGGATTGAATTGAATATACATTTACAGATGACTTTCGGATATTTGATACAATATTGTTGTCACATCGACATATCTTTTAATTGAAATGAACATTTTAAAACTAAACATTTTCCACAAACTGACTGAGATGTCATTGTATTTTATTTTTTTATTTTTTGTTTTTATTTTTTGTTATTATACTATATTAATGTTGAAAATTAATTAAGTCTATTCTATAGACTATATATATATATATATATATAACGTCAAACTGATAATTTTTCACAGGAGTGCCAATTAAAGAGGGAGGCAATCGAGATTCGACACTTTCGACACTACCATGGACGGATACTGCGGTCATGCAAGAACTTCAAAATGCCGATAAACGATGCGTCGAAATCAAAGGAGAAATTAAGCAACTGAGACAAGAAGTCAACGAACTTAAAAACGTTTGTAACTTTGATTTTTTTGGAACATTTATTGGATGAATTTAGGCACTCTTTTGTTTAGAGAGAGAGAGAGAGAGTGAATTTATCAATTTATTAGTAGAAATGGAATTTTTCTTGTTCAAGAGTACAATTTCAGCAATAATTTAACCAAATTTCGTTTTAACAGTGAAAAATTCAATTTTACTTTATTATTATTTATTTATTTTTCAATTTATTTTATTATTCATTTACGTTACAAATCATTTCGAAAATACATGTTTCAAATGTAATTATTTTGAAATATATAATAATTATTTTTCGATTTTAATTGTTATAACAATTAAATTCTTATTGTTTATTTTTTACTTCAAATTATTCATTTTTACTTATGGCAATGTTTATGGTTGATTTCTATTTTTTTTTTTTTTTAATTGCGACTTTAAATCATTGGCTACAAACGACAATATATCCTTGATATTTCTGACGGAAGCTTTTTCAAAACTTTTGAAACCTATAATGTATACATTATATAGTCTCTGAATTTCTTACAGTGAAATTTCATTATTAAAGAGTGAAAGTTAAGTCACTCTTTAAAAGAGAAAATTTTCAATCTTTTGGGATATTTCACACTTTCTGGAGTGAACTTTCACCGTATTTTGGAGTGAATCGGAGTGAGCCGGTGAATTTCCACTCCAGACAGAGTGAAATGTCACTCTTAACCAATGAAAATTCACTTTTTGAAAATAATAGGTCGATTTTAACTCTTCGTACAGTGAAATTTCACTTCAAGAAATTTAAAGAGTATAGAAACGTCATATACTCTGAAATATTTAAAATCAAAATTTCTACATATATATATATATATATATATATGTACCCACACAGCACATTCCGTCCCGGGATGTCCTGAGGAGCTGGTGTTGTGTGGGTATATATGAAAAATTGTTTTCAAAATAATTATTTTAAACACATATTTTCAAAATGAATTGAATATGAAATTTGGAAAATATAAAATTTCTATAGAAATTTTGATTTTAACTCATTAAGTCCCAAAAAGGAAAATTTGTATCTTACGTTTCAGCTCAGGAAACTTTGTGAAAAAGTGAGAAAATTTTTTGGAAAATACCCAACCCTACTATTTTCGGGTACGCTCTTCACCGTAGAATGGTTTAAAAATTTCAAAAAGTTGATTTTCAATTACCAATTTAAAAAAAAATACGAGTTTTTTTTGAAAAATTTGTAATCAACAGTATAGTAAAATGAAAGTTTGATTTTTCAGCTTTCGTTTTTTGGCTGCCATTTTATTAAAAAAAATCGTACGATAAAAAACCAAAGCTTGTTGGGAAGTTTAGATATTTTGTGCATATTTGCGACAATAAAAAAAAAATTTCTTCCCACTCAAATTTTTGAAATTTTTAAACCATTCTATCGTGAAGAGCGTACCCGAAAATAGTAGGGTTGGGTATTTTCCAGAAGATTTTCTTACTTTTTCACAAAGTCTCCTGAGCTCAAACGTAAGATATAAATTTTGCCTTTTTGTGACTTAATGGGTTAAACATTTAATGGTATCTGACGTTTTTACTCGTTTAATACCCCGGAGTGAAATTCAACACTATGAAGAGTTAATATCGAGCCACTCTTTTAAAATAATTAATTTCCATTCTTTAAGATTGACTTTTCACTCTTTCTGGAGTGGAAATTCACCGACTCACTCCGATTTACTCAAAAATACAGTGAAATTTCACTTCAGAGGGTATGAAATATATTACTCTGAAAGAGTAAAAATGTACCCTATTGAAGAGTGGCTTCATTTTCACTTTCGCTTCTTTAATAATGAATACATTATAGACCTTTGCGGTTTCAAGAACATTCTTTGAAAAACTTTGAAAAATATTCCGTCTGGAATATCAAGGAATATCATCGAAATTTCGGCCAATAATTTAAAGTCATGATTATAATGACAACAAAAAATCAACCATAAACATCATCATTTGTGGTAAAACATAAACGATAAGAATTTGGTTTTTTCATGCAATTAAAAAAAGAGTAATATTATATATTAATTATTATTATTTTATATATTATTACAAAAAAAAAATTCTTAAAGAGTTGTGATATATAAATTAAAAGAGTGCATCGGTGCGAATACGTACTTTTTTAAAACCCCGTCTGAATTAATCGTCATGTTTATACATAATTTGCAAGATTATTATGCATTAAAAAGTCACGTATTCGAGCTCACGAATTGAAATAAATTATATACTCTTTTACATATAAAATATTGTACGGGTTGACATTCATTAAATGTACATATATTCGTAATTTTATAAATTTACCTTAATCCTTGCTGATTTCTCGTTCAAAGAAAAAAGACTTGTCCGAAGAAGATGCGAAAATTGCCAAACTTAAGCAAGATGCCATTATGGAAAAGTTGTCGGAATTCGAAGCTATCACTCGAAAGCTCGAAAAGTTGCTGGGACTTGCTGATCCGTCGTCCCAAACCTTTGCTCGAATGTTTGAGATGTTACCTTATCCTCACACTAAAGAGAAGGTAAGATAAATGATGCTTGTTACGTAACTGTTACATATAGTCGTTACGTAATTGTCAAGTAAATGTCAAAATTGTCTTTGCCGGGCTTCGCTTTCAGTTTAGTTTATAAATTTTCATTTATATATTTATATATCTTTAATATATGATATTAATATATAATAATATTAATATATAATAATATAATTGTTATAAATCAAGAATAAAAGAGATTTCCTTAAACGATCTATAGGCAGTTAGAACCGAATGTGGAGTTGGAGCAGCGGACAAGATGGTTTGCACCGATAAATATGCCGGGCGATTTGCGGCTGACATTTGCGCTGAAATGGGCAAAATGAATAAGGATCTAGATGACGATGAATTCGACATTCCCGAACAGTACCCGGAGGACAAGTATGTGGCATTTTTGTACTCTCTCTCTCTCTCTCTCTTAGTTTATTATTGATGTGCCTCCGTCATTAATATTACGAAAATTAAAAAATAAAAAAGTTTTCTTAATACATTTTCAATGCACGAGTGAAACGTAATTATAAAAAATTATAATCGAAATAAATTTGTACACTTATAAAAAATTTGAAAGCTATAAAGAACCTGAAGTTCCTTGATCGATTTCTAATATAGATTTTTATAACATTTTAATTAATTCGTTTCATTCATAATCCAATTAAATGGTAAGTCTTAAAAACACGTTATTGAATCTTCGAGGGATAGCTTTAATTTTTGACCGCTAGATGGCACACGAGATCGCTTCGCACGTCGAATCTCGCTAGTGTCTCTATTTTTTTTTTTTTTTTTGTAGTTTTAAAGGTTTCATCGTTTAGAAGACATTCAATTTTCTTATCAATTGGTAACATTTATTTCACTATTACCATTATAATTCTCATTCTTTATTCTGTGTTACAACTATAACAATGATTTTTTTTGCGATAAATATGAAAGTCTATTACGCAACACCCTGGGGAATCTGCAATGCGAACTTCGTTAAACGTATGAACTTCGTTTTTATTTAATTGTCATAGTAATGTTTTACTATTACACAGCTGATGAACAGTTACATCACAATTTCTCATAATATTTACGTAACAGATCCGTTCATGTTATGTGGACTACTATTTCAATAAACCAAAAAAAAATCGTTTTGTTTCGAGTCTTACTTCCGATTTTTCATTATAATGGTTAAAGTGTACACATTTTGAAACTATATACTTATTCAAAGTGGAGTTCACATAATGGAGTTCACATATAATGAAATATTAGTAAATCATATATGTTTTTAAAATAATACCGCACTATCATCAATACCGAAATCAGATCTATGTAAGTATAAATAAAAACTGCATCTCCCAGACTCGTATGTATAAATTTCCTACTTGTTCGTAAATGTACTATTTCACTCACTATAGTTGCATGATCAATTTGGCATTCGTAATCTGGGGGACTTCAAAAATACAATATGTAACAATTTTCGAATTATTTTTGTTCATTTTAAATAGAATGAACAAATAATGACAATAACAATAAATGAAAAATGATAAAATGGCGAAGGTTATTTTAGTATTAAATTAATGTATATAGACATTTCTGCGATGTATGCATAGTTCATAGAATATAATTGGAATAATGATGCGATTTCGAAAATCCGAAATTGATATAAAAGTTGTCGGTCGGACATCTTGAAGCCGAGATTATGAAGATAACTCACATACAACCTTTTTTATAGCAAAGATGTTCTTCATTTTTTGTTTGAAACATGCAAAAACTACAAAAAATTCGTGTTTTTCAAGATGGCGGCTTTTTTTCTACGATTTTTTTTTCGATGGAGGACATGGTTTACCAAATATTTGCGAATTTTCAATTCTTTTTCGTTTTTAGAAAAATACGTCATCTGTTGTTTTTTTTTTTTTTTTTTTGGATTTTTCTTCGGATTGAACTTTTCTTGAATTTTGTAAAAAAAAAAAAAACCTTTTTAATATACATACGAAAAAAAAATACTTTGCATCCCTCCCGACCAAATATCAAAACAATGTTTCTCACGTGTTTAGGAATTGTATACAAATGTTACAAAAAGAAAAAATTTTATTTTATTTAAAACTTATTGGGTATACTTATTTGAAAGATTGCCGAGAGTAATCGTTTGCGGGCACACGGAAGAAAACATACCAAAAATAGTGGTAGCGGACAGTCAGCGGCACAGTAAAGGAAAACAATGCCTTCAGACCCTCACCGGGAAATTAACCGAGTCCCTGACTATGCAGGAAAAACTGGCGAAGGAAAATGCCCAATTAGAGGGTGGCAAGTACGTATCAATTACATTGTCTCAAATGAAATATATCAAAATTTGCTATACCACTATTACAAAAATGTCTCAAAGAGATCTTTGCACTGATATGTATAATATCATACATATCAGTGGATCTTTGAAGACAATTGAATCATAACAGAAGATACTTCAACGCTCATCATAAATATAGTCATAACCTTTTTGCTCTTTCGGAATATTACTAGATAAATTACTATATCAGAAACACTCGTATTTGTCAGCAGTTTTCCAGTGAACTTTTCTGGAGCAAAAGTTACTTTATATACAGATTAAGATTTACTAAGCGTGATCACAGGAACAAGAGTAAAAAATCACTATATGTGGATTTTCCCCTAGACGAATTTTTCGGCATTTCTTCCCCTTCTCTCCCATCAAAAATGCACAGTTTTGACTTCTAACTAACTTATCAAACACGCTTATTTTTAATGTTAAAATTCACCAAGGTGGCTAGGGACATATTGTCATATACTTTACTCCTGTTCCGGTAAAGACGTTTCAGAGTAACATTTACATACTCCAGTAAACGTTCACTGTGGAAGGCAGCCACTGTAGACTTCCGATGTTTTTATATGATTTAAAAAAAAAATCCACAAACTTGAACGTAGCATCGAATCGTATTTGAATGACAATCGTCGTCATTCGAAACGATGACATTTGTCTCGCCCTTGACGGCGATTTCGTTTATTCATTTCGGACTAAAGTATTATCGTTAAATTTCATAAATTATTTTTTGTTTACTACTGTTCAGATACAAGTTGGAAGAGGCCCTGTTAGAAAAAGATAACACGGTTGACAGCCTGCAAAAGAAAGTATGCGGTCTCCAAGCTGAGATGCGCATTGTCGTAAAGGAAAATTCCGAGTTGAGCAAACAATTGGTTTGTTTGAATCAACGTGTAGCTACTCCTTCGTGTTGTCAGTCCTGTCCGGGAGCAAATTCCAATTCAAACTCGTCGCCTTCGTCACCCAGAGCTGCTTCGTGCGGTTATGAAAATTCATCCCGTCGAGAAAACGATTCTTTTCCTCACAAGCAGAATTTGTTCCGCAGAAACGCCGATCCGAATATCGGAACACCTGGCGCGGGCAATGCATGCAGTAAATATTTTAATATAATCCTTTCTTAAACTTAATTGGTTCAATTATGCGCGTAATCGAGAGAATCGCAACGGTTGGATTTATTTCGTGCAGGAACGTTTGCATTTGGAGGTTATGTTAGGACGCGTATAAACTGAATCTTGAATTGATAACGAACGTTTCTGTAAATTATCGTGCAGGAATAGAATTTAAATTTTATATATCGGGAGGATACAAGAACAGATTTTACTAAAACAGACTTGCGTATCTTTATTGAGATCGCCATGGATTTCGACCAATCAGAGTGTAGACTGAATTCGTGTCTGATTGGAATCCATGGAGCTTGTAATACACTGATACGCAATAATCAGCGGAATACGTCTCCATCACGCGTATGTACGTTTAAGTCGACTGCGTCGGTAATCCTAACCTAAAAAATTTTAATGAAGTATATGAATCTGAAAGACTTTTACTTTATGGTAACTTTTTCAAGTCACAAAACTACATTACCGATGCGTTAATAAGGGGCTTGAAAGTTACTCCGTCGGTAAATCAAACCTTAACCTAAAAAGTGAAAATTAAAAAGTCTGTAAATGTTGTATTTTTCAAAACTTCATCGTGGATATTACGATTGAAGTATTACAGTCGGTCGCAAAACAAATTTCAGGAAAATTACTTGAGAATCCAACGACGATGATATTTCGGCAAGTTTCACGAATGTCTAATAACTCCGTCGATAACGTCAATTTATATTTTTTTTTTTTAGGTTAGGAATTGACGGAATTGGAATATTATAGTCTCAATAATTGTCTATATACATATATTTCATAAGAATGTCAGAAAAGGCCGATAAATTTCATCTGAAATTTGCAATTTTCAAGGGCAACCTGATTGTTGCAAGTCACAGCAAGGCAATTCGATGAGGTTGTCGGGTGGCGCGTCAAGAGGAGGAGACTGCTGCATGAGCGAAAAGCCCAGTCCCCGGAAACAAAGTACGTGCAGTAATTCGTGTCCCCCAGAGATGCCTCCCACCTGTCCAGCTGAAATGCAGAGCAAGCTGTGCGATTATGGCAACAGCACCAAGCAAATCGTAAGTCAGCCGAAGCTAATCGAACGCGGTCTCCAAATTCACTCTTTAAAGTCAAGGGCATCCCTGCTTGTTTGTTAACGGACCTAACCTAACATTTCTGAACGAAAGTTCGATAATGACTATACAAAATGTGTCTTCCAGGCCCAACAGCTTTCCTGCATCGAATCGGAAGTGCGCACGATGCAGGCGGAACTGTTGAACGTCCAACGAGAACGCGAACAACTCGAACAACAACGGAAGCTTCTGAAATGTACCGGACCCTGCGCTCCCTGCTCGTGTTGTCCACCGCCAGTGGATCCCTGCGCACCACCGCCCTGCCCACCACCGCCCTGCCCGCCATCGCCCTGCCCACCACCGCCCTGCCCACCTCCGCCCTGCAAGGTACACCAGATCCCCCGTACATATATACCCAAGTCGTATATTTAATTCCTATTGTTTCTTGACCCGTAGCTTCGGTGTCGCTTCATCTTTTTTTATGCCCGTAGGGTGGCGAAGATGGACAATACTGAACTTACTGGCCAGGAAAATGGGAACACGGTCATTTGTCTGTTTCGCGTATAAGGATCGCCGATCGACCGGCCAATTGTACGGCTACGAAAAGCGTCGGTTTCTTTTGTCCACGACTGTTCGAAATACAAATAAGCTCTAGATCGAAGCTACCATTTTTTTACCATTATTATACAAAAAAAAAGAAAAAGAAAAAAATGGTAGTTTCAATGGAAAGAGACGGATTTAAGTTAGTTTTTATTTCGTATGACAAATCAGCGTTTTCTTTTTCTGATCTAGTCATCACCTCCTGCTCCTCCAACTTGTGCCGGACCTTGCACCGATGCACCGTTGGTAAGTGATGATTTTTTTTCACTCTAATCATATAATTGCAATGATACTTTTATGGAACAATAAGTCCTATTATTACGTCGTTCGATCACCGAGACGCGTCTAAACGTATGGAACTGTTTTATGTTCGAAGGGCGGAAGTTCGTGTCCTCAGCAGCAATTGCGCGATTTGCGGGAGCAATATTGCCGACTGCAAGAGGATTACAAGAACAAACTTTGCGAAGTATCTTGCATGCGGAACGACGCCGACAAGTTGAAATCGTGCCTTCGCTCGACCAAAGAGGAGGCGGAGCGCTTAAAGATAAAGATGATCGACATGAAGGAGAGAATGAAGAACTTGGAGGACGAATGCGAAAAGTTGAAAGGTACAAAATTGATTTCGAGAAACATCGAAAGCTAAAAAATATTTCTTTTTCTTTTTGTTTGTTTGTTTGTTTTCTTCTTTCTTAACGAAACGATACTGACAGGTAGCAAGGAGCAGCTCGTGGAACAGGAGCAGGCCTTGGTAGTGGCGAAGCAACGTTTTCGCGAGGCCCAAGATGAACTCGAAGAGTTGAGATCCCTGATTCAGGATCAAGCTTGCCAGCTCGAAGACTATCGAAACAAATATCTAAAGGTGCCAATTTACATTTTCGTTAAAACATAATTGTATATGATTGGTTTTCAACGTTTAAAAATGGTACTTGACTCGAATTGTAACGGCAAATTGCAGGCTCAGCAACAAGTGGAAGAGCAACGACGCCAGCTGGACTTGATGGAAATGGACAATGCCAGGATGAACGAGAACGTCACTCTTGAAATCGGACGCGTCAAGGTGCGCTATACATTGTCCATTTCGGATAAAGCGAGAAACGGGGGATTCCCCGGTAAACGTGTTGTTCAAATTCACGCTCCAGTTGCGCTTCGGTACATACGTAAAGCGTTTATTGCTTGGACGTACACCAGAAAGTCTCATTTAAGTGTGAATTTGGCCATTCTGCATTTCGACTTAAGTGACGCTTTATGCCAATTAAAGCGTGACTGAAGTGTGAATTTGGACACCATTGTTACCAGGGCTTTTCAATGTCTAAAATGTTTATAAAATGTTTGGGATTGTCGAAAAATATTCTTTCTTTTGCAGAATCAATTTCAAGAAAAACTTGCCGAACTGGCACCGTTACCGGACATCTTGAAACAAACGCAACTGAAACTGCAAGAGACGCAGCAGCTCCGATGTCTCGCCGAGCACAATTGCGAAGATCTGTCGCGCGAATTGCTGTGTACCAAGGATCAATTGCAAGCGACGCAATCGCAACTGGAAGTTTTGCAAAATGAAAATCAAGCACTCCAGGTATATAACTTATCGAATTTCGTAATTTCTTCTTTTTTTTTTGTTTTGTTTATGATTTTAAGTGGACCCTGTAAGAATGATGTACAAATTAAACAATTAAGCAGGCGTTACGTAAGGTGACTCGTCCACACAGGAGCGTATATTTTGTGTACCTATACGGGGCCTGTAATATTTGTTGAAGTGTGAATTGTTTTAGTGTTAATTTGGATATTTGCACATTTTTTTAATCACGTACTTTCACCTTCCGATTGCGAATACGACGAAAAAAAATTACCGTGTGCGGACATTTTGTCGAGTCGCCATTTTGAAACAAAAAATATTATAAAATGTATATACCAAAGAAGGAATAATATAATAATAATAATAATAATAATAATAATAATGGATAATGAATAATAACAATAACAATAACAACAATGAATAATAATAATAATATTATTTAGCTTATTTTCCAGCCTCACTGCCAACTCGAAAATTAAAAATATGACAATATCAAGAAAACAAAAACAATATGGCGGATTTGGAAAAATGGAAACTTTTCTTTTACCAATGTTTTTTCAAATCCATAACGAATGAAAAATGGCGGAAAACTATATTTTTCTGTACATTTCTGTTTTTTTTACTCTGCCTCGTCTATATGTAAAAAAGTAAAATCGTATAAAATGCCCCCGAAACGAAAAAGAAATTCTGCTCGTCACAAATTTCGCGATAATAATTATGATGAAATTATCGATATGCGCCAAATCCAGTTAATTCTGGAGATTCAAATGCTGTATCTGATGTTGAGCAATTTGAAATAATTATATCATTACAAAAATACTGAAACTTCCACAGTTTTCCGCCATTTTTAAGTGTTAACCCATTAATTTGTAAATT
This sequence comes from Trichopria nigra, assembly GCA_030522945.1. Taxonomy (NCBI): domain Eukaryota; kingdom Metazoa; phylum Arthropoda; class Insecta; order Hymenoptera; family Diapriidae; genus Trichopria; species Trichopria nigra. Next base: position 13,025 of record JAPYZR010000685.1, on the reverse strand, counting down.
AATTTAAAAAATCAATTCAACTTTCAGAATCTTTTATTAGATTTTTCGAAAAATGCAACCGTGAAAAATTACATGTGACTATTTCCAAGAAAACATGGATATAAAAAAAAAAAAAAAAATGTTTGTTATAGAATTCCTGTTTGAAGTATAGAGAAATCGCGTCATGGGAGACTTGAACTTTACAACTTTCAACAAACACGAAAAAATCGTCGAAAAGTTCGGAAATTTTTGAATTTTGAAAAATGAAAAAAGTGCTAAAATAATTTGAAAAAATTTCAGCGTATTCGTTAATTCAAAGAACTTTCTGTTCAGCAACATTTTTTCCGAGAGTCTGCAATTTTCAAATAAAACATTTCCGTCTTTCAATTCGGTAATGAGGCTCGAAAATGAGCTAAAAATTCCGTGATTTTAGGCATTTATGATGGTTTAATGAAAAATAAAAAAAAAATTGTTTTTTATGTAAAAATTCATGCGCTTTTTCTTTTTTAAATGGCGACTCCAATATGACCGACGGACAATTTTTATTGGCAATTTTTATTCAAATGGATTGGCACGAATAAAAATTTCTTCGTTTCGTTAATTTTCAAACCTATCGCTTTGTCCATTTCGAATACTTTTAAATCTAAAAATAATTTTCTAAAGTACAAATTCATTTCAATCCAATTTTATCAGTAAAAAATGTTACACTTGAATACGCAAATCCATAATAGATTTTATCTGTAAATGTATAAAGTATCGAATACTTCTCAATCATTTTGAAAACATTTCAATCTAACAATGAGAAATTCGTAAAATTTGCAAATATCGACAACACATTCAAACTCATTTAAAGCAACAAAACAATAAATCCTTAACGTTGAAAAAAAAAAACACGCACTCAGCGAACGAAAAAATGTATTGAAACGAATGCAGCAGAATAAAGAAAACGAATTCATATCAAGACTTCGATACATTTCGATTCATTTATACGTACAAGTACCGTTTGTAACGAATCAATCTGAAATGTATAAATTTTAATACATTTTGTCGACATTGGAACATCGTTCCAAATATAATTTAAATGCACCTGAATTCAAAGATATGTTTTTATACTTAACAATTCCAATGGACGTGAATTAAAAAATAATGCCATCAACAATAATGAAATTATGAATGCACTTACATGCACGATCATATGAGAAATCTTTTTGAAATCTTTCTGGAAAAGAGCGAACTTAAATGGATTCAAACGGATTCAAATTTTTAATACACTTTAACCCAATCCAAATTGCTGGGAGACTAAACTACATGTTTTTAATTTTGGTTTAAAATCGATCGAAATGTAAACGCGGATACATTTTCATAATTGGATTGAAATGTATTAAAAAGTATAGAATTTAATTTATAAACATTACGCGTGCATTTAAATAATGTATTGGAATTTATCGACGTGTAGACCTGAATTTGCTTCGTTCTTGTTTTTATGCCGAATCTATTTCAATATATTTTTGAAACGAAGTAAATTCATATATAATTATATATATATATATAATTTTTATAAATTTGAATACATTCCTATACGTTCCAATCCAGGAATAATATTTTTAAATGCAATCCTATGCTTTTCAATACATTCGAATGTAAAAGAAAACGTTCTCAAATGAAGTTATATTCATTTTAATCCATTTGAATACAAATGTTTTTAATCTTTGTCATTTGTTGGGTAATAGTTTTTTTTTTATTAATATGAATTGAAATGCATAGAATTGAATTTATCCACTAAACGAGATACCATTGGAAGTTTAAAAATTGGACTAAGAAGGATTCGATGCGATTCAGATCGATTCATTTTACGTATCGACGAATACTTCTCAATCCTATTCTTATAATCCAATTTTTAAACTTTCATGGATTCAGAATTTAATGCATTTCAATACATTTCTATACATTTTTAAACTTATTTTAACTGAGTAATTTCGTTTTCCACTATGTCCAGTAAATGAAAAAGGTTTCAATCTTTCAATCCTCATTCGTTAACTGACCGTATAGCAATCGATAATTAATTTAAATGGATTCGGAATTTAAAGCATTTCTATCCATTTCTAGGTTTCCTCAGCTATCTGTCCCTCAATTGCGAGGATTTATTATTTTTTTATTTAATTTGCGTAATGCAAATTTTAAAAATTCCTCATCTTTAGACTTCAAATATTTTCAAAATGATCGAGAAGTACATTCTTTACTTTTTGTTCATTTTCAGATTTGAGATTTGCATGAATTCAAACGTCATATTCTTTATTCATTAACTGGGGTTGAAACGCATTCATATTTTATTCTTTGGTTTGAAAGGATTTTTCAATCCATTTTAGATTGCTGGGTGGCTTTAATATACATAATTTATAGACATGGGTTCAAATGTATTGAAGTATTAACACGAATAATGTATGTAAAGTGTACCTTCTACTTTGAAATTTGAGATTCTCACTATAGGTGAGTTCAACAATTTTGTTGTTGAGCAACGATGATCAAATTCTATAAATGTGCTTTTAGAATGAAAAAAATCAAGTTTCCTGTAAGTTCGAGGAATATGAAAGGAAGATCGGGGAATTGAAAAATGAAAGTGAATGTCTCAAGAATGCCATTACTAGATGTGAAGAAAACGAAGCGACTCTGCAGAAACGCGTCGATGAAAAACTTCACGAAATCGCACAGTTAAATTCGATGCTCGAACAGGTATATATTTTTAAAAATCTTTTCGACATTTATCTGCCAACCAATGATTGACTGTCTTCGAAATGGTGTGTATTAAACCAATTTTCATTGAATTTTTTACCAAGGTAAGGGAAGATTCAGCCAGACAAGTTTCAAGAACTAAAGAGCGATGCGAGGCTGTGAAGAGAAATATGCAAGGCCAAATTGCTGAAATGGAGATGCAACTGGCACAGACTCGTGCTACTGCCAATTCTGCTCAAAAAGATAGAGACGAGGTATTGAGATAATGATTTAATAAACAATCTTTTTGTTGCAACAATCAGAACTTTAAATTAAGTAAATGTCCCCTGTACGAATACTTTTAATGTTGATTACATTCTCCCTACCAATTTCATATCCTCGTTTCCTTTCCAGATAAAAATAATAATCCTTGTTAAAAGGTTTTACATTTTAAATCTACCCGACAAATATTCTGAAGACGTATTTCGTGAAACCTTAATTAGTCAAATGACTTAGTTGCTCCAATAATTCGTTAATTTCAAGTTTATCGCCATAGTTTTATAATGCTGTCCTCGTATCTATATTTTAAATTAAAATTGTCGATGAAAATTTCTCAAGACTATTTTTTATTTTACAACTAGATAAGGCAAAAAATGCAGGGTCAAATCAACAATCTGAACGATGCGTTCGAGCAAGCGCAGGGTCGCATCAAGTGCCTCCAAGGCCACGTAAATTACCTGAAGACTTCGTACAGCAATGTCTTCAAGACGCAGAGTCAAAGCGATGCTGCGAATATGCAGGGAGAATTTTCTCAAGGATACGATTCTTGCGATTGCAACTATTAACAAAATTATTCTGAAAGTGAAACAATTTTACATTGCGTGTCCAAATTTGTACCAAACATTCTTTTTACCGGATTCTATTTACGATACATTTGATGCGTAGTTTTCGCTTAGTGACAATGTGTACATTTAGTTTAATAAATATTTGCTGTATACTGGTAAAATTTTTGTCACTTTTAGAAAGATATTAAGATCTAAATTATTGCTGCAGATGTTAATTTAATAACAAGTGTCAGAATTAAAATGGATACTAAGATATAACCTTAAAATTCAACCCTTTGCAAAATAATACTTAAGCGAGGCTATTTCTTTTTTATATACGTAAATAGGTGAAAGAAAAAGTGAGCCAACTAAAATAGTCAAACAGATTATTAAAAATCATTGTCCATCTTGTTTTATATTTGTAACTTATTAAATGAGTACACCTAAGTCATAATACATTTTGAAAGTAGCAAAGTCACACCGAGACTACTTTTTTAACAATGTTTTATCATTTAATGTAAAATGTTAAGTGCATATTTGTAATAAATGCTACTGTATACTATATATATAATATATCATATACAGTACTTTAGTTATAAAAGGAACGTTTGAGATGGTGGAATAAGAAAGTAATATTAACCCCTGTATCCATCTATTTACAGTCACAATTTAACGACGACTCGAATAGTTCAATTTGCATCAGTAGAGCACAAAGTGTTGATCATCTCCCGAAGGCTATCTGATCGTGTGCGTAGCTTCTCCATTTGGACGTGGAATCTTTCCAGCTGGTCCTCGATACCCGATACGTTATAGCACTGTTCGCAATGGTCTCCACAATCACTGGAATCATCCATTTCAAGTAATCTACTTAAGATACGTCGACCGTGTACGCAACAAACGTAAAAAATCTATTGTTTATTACAAGTGTCACCTCGATGAAATGGCAAATTGCTTTCTTTATTAACGAAACTAGTTAATGTAAAATATGCATTGAATTCAATTAAAGCAAAATAAAGAAAGTAAGTATTTCAGGGCCGAGGCATTTCAGAACGGCAATATCAATGGAGAAAGCCTAGATTTTTCAGATAATACGACAAAACTTTAAGTTATTTATGTAAAACTGCCAAAAATCTAATTGCTTTTCTAAAACAACATTACCATGTTACATAACGAAGTTTTATGGCTATTCACGTACTTGAAGGTAAAACCAGCGATTCATTTAAACACAATTTTAATGACAGACTTTCAATATCTCAAGCCAGGTAGGAAAATAAATAGACGTATGTCACTAAAACGTCTTATTTGCAATTATCACATTTATTTTTATTATTACTAAGTAAGATTACAAATAATTCACTATAATGCAGAGTTCTTGCTGTAACCTACGTAAATCGACATTCAGTAGATTCATCATTTTTGCAATAAATGAAAGTAACCACTCATTTTTGTTCTTTAAACTACTCACGTATTTAAGATTCGTCATATAAGAGCCATAAGATCGCAATTATATATTCTACTTTTCTTAAATATAATTAATATTTCTAAGTATTTCGAAAATCTGTATGGGTAAAATTGTGATTAATATGCAAATTTGCACATAAATCGACGCTATCGATATAATTTTTTCTTGCAAAATAAACTAATATAATACATTTAAATTATAATTCATAAATAAATGAACTTAGGATAGTAGGTTTTCTTTGTTAAATCAGACTTGGCTGGTTGTAATATTTTTGTAGCAAAGGCTTAATTGAAAATATATATATATATACGTGTGAGTGTGCGTATGTGCAAGTAGATTCACTTGCAAAAAATATCTGAAAAATCAAGGAGTCCGTCGAGCACTCGCGATTAAACGATCCTTGGACCCCGATATAATTATTTCTTTATTTGGTTTTTCGATGTTCGATCTGACGATTACAAATATTACTTTTAAACAGATGTACAGTAACCAGCAATCGACGTACGAAATCGGCCAGTCTATTCCTAGTTGTTTACACTTACTTGTCAGCGGTGCAAAAGTTCGAACGAGCGGATTGCACTGGCGGGCAAGTACCTTTCGATTGTTGTGAATTGTTTGGCTTATACATTGAGTTTTGATGATCACCCGACTTGTGCGGTGCATTGGAAGGACGACAATCTCCACATCCTCTTAATAAATCCATTAATAGAGTCCTCACTTTCTTACCACTGCTCCTCTTCTTATGCATCTATTAAAAATATATTGATTGACTATGAATAAGGTATGCTACTTTTTTTTTTAGTTATTTTATGTAATTTTAATTTTAAACTATTTGTGTCTAGATAATTTATAAAAGGCAAATTTATACTTGTATTCAAGACTTTAAAGTAAATAAACAAGCTTATTTACGTCTTAATTTATTTTAAAAGAAAAATCTAATTTTTCGATTTTTAGAGGTTTGATTTTCTATTTCTAAGGAATTAAATTCCAGCATTGACCTACCTCAACTAATTCAGGATTATCTTTCAAAAATTTCAACGACTCCTCGTCAAATTGCTGATTGGTATCTAGATTTAAATCAGAAGTGTTTTTCTTTTCGAAAGATGTACCACACCTGGGGGTACTTCTTGAAACATTTTTAGGAATGTGATGTGATTTTTGTTCAAATTCTTCTTCGTCTTCATCATCATCGTCGTCGGTATCATTAAGCGATTGCTGCTGTGAAGAATGGTTATGATTGTGGGAACAGTGATATGGTCCTGAGTTCACAAACTGAGCATTGTGGTTGGAACAATTATGTTGAAGCTCACAGCTTGCTTGGCTGCAACAGGAAACCAGTCTTCGATCTGAACAGTAACTCGTATTACCGTGCCTTTCGTGAAAAGCACAACTGCACTGATGATCGTTGAATCTAGAGAATGTAGAACAACAGGAATGATTTCTAGAGCAAGCTGGTGATGGTAAGTGGTTGTGAGAGTAATTCATGCTGCAGTTTATTGGTGAAACATTCAAGTGACATGAGCTTCGCCTTGAATTGTCGCAATTTACGGGTGAACTTTTCGCACTGTGAGGGCATTTGTTTCTCTGAAAATCCTTCGACTTCCTGCTGCTAGTGCTGAGTAATCGTTGACGCGGTGTGCTTTGCCAAGTTTTCGTCTCGGCTCGCTTGTTTATGGATTCTTGACATAATTCTTTGCCCCAAATATTGATAGTACCATTCATCTCCGACATCCATACTTCAATATTACCCAAAAGATAAGGACCACATTCACGAATCTGTCCTGGCTTGACAAAATCTTTCGGCTCTTTCGCCTGAATTAAAAAACTTTGTTCTTTGTTGGTTTCATCTTCTGGGTAGACAAAGAACTTAATTTGGCCATCGTCGCCGTCATCGTTTTTAGATTCTTGGTTGTTACCTTGGGCTGATTCCGATTGTGTACCTGCAGTTTCCTCTTCATCAAGACCCATTTCTGAAGGGGTAACTGGCTGGTTCCGTCTTCTCCACCCAGATTTTGATATATTAGGAATTTTAAATGGCTGCGAGGATCCCGATGGTTCTGACATTTCTGAAGCTTTTCGCTTCTTCGAGTTTGTGGGAGTGTTCGTCATTGAATAACTCTCATCCGACAGCCAAGGTTGTTCTCGGAGTTCTGATTTAGGCTTTCCGCGTGTTATATGTGACAATGTTTGGATAATTCTCGACGACGTAATGAAAGCACGCGAGAACGGATTCATGGCCTTATTGGTAGTATTTCCACGATAACTGTCGTCAGTGCTCAGCAAGCTAGAGAGATTCGGAGGATCGTCCGTTATGGTAGCACTTCCAACAGAATCATTCCACCTCTCATTTGAACTGGTTGAAGCGATAGTCGCAGACATTTTTGGATCTGAAACTTTTCTGCTTTGCGAGATTACGATATTTGGAATTTTCTCATCAGGTTTCTCTGTCTGAACAGTAGCGACTTTCATTTCAGGCTGTTTCTTTTTCTCTTGTTGATATTGCTGCAAAAGTTTCCTCATGTTTTCGAGTTCTTGCTTTAAGGCGATATTTTCTGAAGCGGTTTTCTGATAAATATCTCGTAAGCCGCTGAACTGCGCGTTTCGCTGTTCTAGTTCCGCTCTAAGAGCATTTGCTTCGTGATTAACCAGAGGTAACGTCTCAGTACCACGACTAACCGTAGCTGGTGCTTCAACAGCGATTGCTTCATTATCATGGAACTTTTCTAAAACCTGAGATCCGCTTCTGATATTCTCGATTTGGAGTGTACACGTAACCTCATCATCAGCCCGTTTTACTGGCATTTTTGTTTTCACAATAGGCATTAATGTGCATTCATTTATTTCAGTTGATTGATTGTTGTTAGGACCATTGGCCATGTATTCCTCATAACTCATAGAACGAAGATTGCAAAATGATAAAGGCCCTTCTTCGCCATTGAATGGGCTATTCCCGTTAGACTCGTTAAATCTTAGCAACCCACGCCTGCCGTGAGATAAGTGATTTGGATTAGGGACTTCAGACATGCCATTGACCCTTTGCATTTTATCACTAGATTTAACATCGTCTGAAAGCTGGTCGACATCCATGTCGATGTCTCTGTCTTCTGAATCTCTGTCATGATCAGTTTGATCGCTCCCGTTTTCTAAGCTTCTTGCAGGACCGTATGAAATTTCAGTCTGAGAACATTCTTCCACTTCTAATTCCTTTATACCCTTTTCCGTATAATCCCTCATATTTCTACAAGCATTGATTACGTCTTCGCTTTCTTTACGAATATGCAAAGGATCTACAAAGGGTAAAAAGTCGAAAATTGAAAGATAATTAAGAAATATTATAAACTTATTGAAATTGAATAATTCTTACCAATTGAATCTGTTTCTCGGGTGTGTGTTGTTTCTTCTGATTTACGTCTTTCTTTGGAAAGTCTTCGTTGTTCTGACAAATCTTTGATATATTTCTTGACTTTGCTCTCGACATGTGAATATTTCATACCTGTCTTGTGACGATCTGCATTGTCGTGTAATACATTTGTTTCAAGGCCAATATTTTTAGAATTGAAAGGATTGTAGCTCTGCCCTCGTTTTCCACTTCCTTTTTTGATAATACTTAAATCTTGGAGGGACTGTCTAAGTTCCTTCTGAGAATTCGCTCGACCATTGCTTTGTCGTAGAACTACGTCGTCCGAACATCCATCATAACCCTCACGTTCATAATCACATGGATCATCATCGTCGTCGTCGTCATCGTCGTCGTCGTCATCATCTTCATCATCTTCATCTCTCTCATCCCCTTCATCGCCTTCATCTCCATCATCTCCATCATCTCCATCATTGCTATTTTTTATTCTCATTATTTCTGAAAGTTTAATGCATATTATGAATACAACAGATTTAGTCATGTTGTAACAATGTAATATTCAACCTAACATGTCAATGTATATATACGCAATGCATTTAATCATACTCAATCTTTTTGCCTATTGTGGCAGGGTGTTTATAAACATAATGAAGTAAAAATAATTATTAACTTTTGATGGATAATGTGACTGTTGACTATAAATAATCGAAAGGGGTGTGCATATTACATTATAGGTATGATAAGACAAATTAAACACATCCATTTTTTAATTTCATTGTTATATACGAATATTATACTTACTGCGATATATATTTTGATATTCTTCATCATCGGTCACATCGTCATCATCTTCATCGTATGATTGTTCATCTTCAACATCATCATCATCGGATGATAGGACACGAACGCTGTCATCGTCGTCGTCCACCTCATCTTTTTCAGGATTCTCATTTTGAATTGGGCTGGGAATGGGATTATTCTCTTCCGAATCAGGATTTACCTTATTCTCCATTGATGGGCTAGTTACACTAATATAAGTTGGCATTTCCTCGTCTTCCAGCTTCGCTGTAGAGTCTGACGGCTCTTTGTCAACTGATACCTCCAATTCCAGTGCATGTTCTATTTCTTCTTCCTTCGGAGATTCTTCCTTCGGAGATTCTTCCTTCGGAGAATGTTCCTTTGGAGCAAGTTCCTTTGGAGAAGGTTCTTTTGCAGATTCTTCCTTTGGAGAATGTTCCTTCGGAGATTGTTCCTTCAGAGATTGTTCCTTCGGAGATTGTTCCTTCGGAGATTGTTCCTTCAGAGATTGTTCCTCACTTGGTACCTCTGCAGGAACTGGTTGACCTTCTGTTTTTTCTTCTGCCTTCTCAACATCTGGTTCTCCTGCTTCCGACATCGTTCACACCTGACATTTAAATGTTAGCTGTATTATGTAATTCTATAAGGTCACGAATAATAACTTTAATCAAACGAGTTTTTAAAACAAAAAAAAGCACATATTAAAAAATAATTTCATGTATATGAAAGCGTGTCAAGCATTATTTTGATCATAAATTTAATGAATAAAACTAATGAGCATATGCTGACAAGTGATAGTACATCATTAAGTTATTGGCATTAAGAATAAAATTGAGCGAAAGAATATAAATTGTCTTATTGTTGGTTACTAATGACCATTTTTATTTACTGATTATTTGCTGTTGTAATTGCAGTATGATTTTTTAGATGAATAGGAATATTTATAAGTTACTATCTTCTTTTCGGCAGAGCGATTTCCAGTACTTTTGTTTTTAGGCATTGTGAGAGAAATCTAAATTTCTGCAAAGGCGTTAAGCGCTCCGAAAAAGTGAGGTAAGGAAAGGAATCAAAAAGTGGAAAAACTTTGCTACAAGTTTTAAAACATATAAAGTGCATATTACTTATTTTTCTTTATATTGTTGTCTACCGGATGAGTGAGTTTGGGCCAATTTGGCTTCTAGAAAATAGTTAAAAATTAATAAAGGAAGTCACGAATTGACTGCAGGTTAGGTAATCTGTCATTTCATATGCACGCCTCACGTGTCTCGCTAAGAAATTTTCGATGAGCTCTGGGATCTTAGATAATTGCAATATGGAAAAAATACTAACAAAATATGAGGAAATCATTATTTATTTTTAATTATTTTGTAGCAGCAGAATTGGCCTAAATTCACTCATCGGGTTGCCAGCATAATAGAAAATATTTTCATGGACCAAAAAGAAATTAACCCTTTGTATGTCATAAAACGCGGAGCAGTTTTCTCCACTTTTTGATCCCTTTCTTGACCCCACTTCGGAGTGCTCCAGGCTCTGTAACCTCGCAAAATTTTAAGCATGCAAAGCATACATGAAATGATACTTCATATCAAACTGTGCTCATTGATATTTATGCATTGTATGAAATGACATACAATGTACAAATATCTACTTTGAAAAGTTTAATATATATATATATGTGTTAGGATGTATCCTGATACGTTAGTATCTTGTCAGTCTGAGCTATTTTTTAATGCTTTGACGGTATCATATGACATATACGTTAATGCAATTAAATCGTCACTACAGTAAATCATTAACATTGACCTTGTCAAATATAAACATATTTAAAAAGAACAATAATAACAATCGGATTTGGTACGTAAGAATCAATTAATTGAGGAATGAATTTAATTAAGGATGGCAAGTATGCAATTATGCTTGTTTTTCTTTGTCACACCCATGAATTGAACTGCTCGACCATGGTACCAACGTTGATAACAAACTGGGGAAAGTAGGGTTTGAACTTTCATAACATTCCTTTTTAAAAACTTTTTTTTGCCAGGTCTGCTTCTAGGCACAAATCCGCCATTGCAGCCGATTGGCAGCCGCCGTTGAATACGTGCACATAAAAACAATGTATTGAAACTAGCTTTTGGAATTTCTCCTAAATCTTTAATTTCAATTCCAATAGTCATCGTATATAGTATTTCTGCCTGTAATTAAACAGTCGAGAAGGAAAACAAAAAAAGGCCGAAAGATATGTACAGCCGCCGGCTTCGGAACATTTGGAATGCGGATCAATGGCCTCGACAAAAACTCGCGTTTGTCGATCTTACGACGGTATTTTAACCTTACCTCTGGTCGTTCCGTATTATTCACTACAAGCAGCACGATAATACTATCACGAATGTATTTTAGCACGCGCGAAAATCGCGAAAAGTTACGAAAATCCACGTATTTTCTCTCTGTATTTGTCGATATTCGTGCACCCTACGCTGACCTACGCCATGAGCGTATCGTACATATATGCAATATGATATAGTACGTCCTGTTGGTGTCAGTCGCTGGTACTTCAGATAACCTGCCTTCGTGCACATAGAGTACACTGTATAGTCTGTACCTATTGTATATACTAAGTGATCTGCTTTCTATAGGTTTCTATATAGGTGATGGAAGCGGTGGAAGTTACGCATACACATATAATAAGATGTGCCTATATGCACATATTTTTTTAACAAACGCAATCGCTGACCTAACGGATATAGTATATGCACCATATTGTCAAATACATATAGCGTGCCATTCAATTGAAATAAGATTCAAATGTTTTTGATTAGCTGCAAAGGGTATTAAGCCTTGGTAAATTGTTGTAAGTAAGACCAGACACAATAATAATGACGAACGAGGCTTATGTTACATATACCTGTATGAAACATCTTAACCGCAACTGTAGGGAGTTCTAAATTATAAAACAGTTACCCAATTTCGAATTAAAAAAAAAGTATAAATAAATAATAAATGAAACATTTTTTTTTCAAAATTTGGATGCTCGGTCGGTAACTGCTCTACTATGTGCATACTTGAGAAACCCCTTGTTTCTGGTGATAAAACAGTACTAGGGCACGTGGCGGAACGATGGAGAGGAGAGAGAGGGGAGCCGGCGAGGAGTCACACACAGTGACACAGTCTCACACCACGTTTTATGTATACAATCACTGCATTTACGAGAGTTGATTCTTGTTTTCGTGAAATAAGATTGTACTTGTAAATTTTGTTGGAAAATCACGGGGAATCCTCCGCGTTATTAATCGTTAAAAATGGCCGATCTTCCCATCACCATCGAATTCGGGTAAACAAATAGTGTGGATTCTAACCTCTAAATCTGAATTAGGATTAGGCGTGTTTATATACGGTTTGTTGACGTTTCAGAGGCGGCGCGGAATTGCTCTTCGATAAGAAAAAGAAGCACAGTGTTAAATTACCAGCCGGTGATGAATGTAAGTGTTTCCTTTAATTAAAAATTGCACTGAGATCTTTCCTTTTTATTGACGATTGTGTTTCCTTCAGGGACGTTGAGGAAATTGTTGCAGTGGATTCGCGACAATATCTTGAGAGAGCGCCCCGAGCTATTTTTGCAAGGCGATACCGTGTAAGTTTTATTTTATTCTTTACGTATATTTCTTTATAGAGAGTTTCAACTCGACGCGTGTAACACTGTGCAACACTCGAAAAAAAAAAACAGCGAGAAACAAAAACAATTCGCAGTCCGATAAAAGTCGGTACGTGATTCGCCGACGGTAAGAACTGATATCGCTGATACCAACGAATATAGACGCATATAGAAGCCCAGAGCGTATAGGGCGGATGGGACGAAAACTTTCTGTCCGCGAGATGGCACCGCTGTGAGGTTTTTGGT
>JAPYZR010000684.1:0-28295 GCA_030522945.1 Trichopria nigra | reverse complement strand
ATGGTAGACGGTAGAGACCCCTAGCGGTAGAAACGGGAAAGATATCGCGATGTCCAACAATACCCCGTGTCCAAGAATACCCCGCCTTCCCCTAGTATACATATATACCTATAAAATGCTTTACCTATTTTTATGTGTAAACTTTGCAAGTAGATAAAGAGAGTATACGTCTAATGTGATGTCTTATTTTGTAAGATTCTGATGATGAAGGCATTTTCGAATACGCACTGGCCAAACTCGTCAATTTCACATTGGGCATTGAAAAAACAATTTCGTCGATAACCGACGTCGTTGATCCATCCATTGCGGTATATGAGGATGTTACATTTTATTTGTATAGCAGGAATAATCGTAATAATCCTGAAGTTTTGGACTTTCTGCAAAATGGTACTTGGGAAGGTTCGGAATTTAACTCATCACGGATAACGAAACTCGTTACTCACGGTTGGTTGTCGAATGGCAACGTGACATGGATCCTTCGTATTGTCAACAATTATTTGGATCTCGTCGATTGCAATGTTATTGTTCTTGATTGGTCCGGAGGCGCAAATAAGGCATACCTATCTGCGCAACACGTGATTCCAGATGTAATTATCGTTCCTCGTTTTATGTCTTCACGTTGCCCTTGTATTATTCATCGATTACAATGACAATTATAATGAAAATTATTTCTTCTCGCAGGTTGCGAAATATTTATCGCAGCTCTTGAATTCCCTCCATCTGGAAGCTAATCTTGACTTTAATGACCTTCATTTATTGGGACACAGCCTCGGTGCTCACGTGGTAGGCTCAGCGTCGAAAATGTTGTACGGAAAACCTTTGAGAATTAGTGGATTTGATCCAGCAGGCTTCATTTTTGAAACGCCCGAAGAGAAGACTACGGACTATCGCCTTGACTCTTCAGATGCCCAATTCGTGGATGTGATCCACACAAGTGCTGGAGTAATTGGCTATAAAGAACCACTTGGACACGCAGATTTTTATCCAAACGGCGGGACATCGCCGCAGCCAGGATGTTTCGCATTTTGTAATCACTATTAATTTATCCATGAGATTGAAAGCTATCCATTAATGATTGCCTTTCAATCGTATTACTTATTCATTGTTTATTATTTTTCATTCGATAAAGCATTACAATCATTTTATTTCAGCATGTAGTCATGGACGATCTTACGACTACTTTACGGAGACAATTCCACGAAGTGGGGCTTTAAATTTTATTGGAGTAAAGTGTGAAAGTTACGAAAAATTTGAAGAAAACAAGTGCGGTGAGAATCCTGAAACCGCTGTAATGGGTGAATATGTTGATCAACAATCTCGGGGAGTGTTTTACCTAAAAACCAATTCCGAGTCTCCATTTGGCAAGCCACCTAAGTAATTAGGTTAAGTGAACCGTTTTTTAATACTTTGTGTGTACATTGTTATTGTATAGTTGTCTTTTCTAGAATAAAACGGTATAGAGATTTAGAGAATAATAACGTGAACATGAAAACATATGTGAAAAAATACATGGATTTTTTATCGATTATAAGAATAATCTGATCTTCTATACTACGTAACAAACAGAATTTATTTCTATTTACAAATATATGTATTTTGTAATTATCACTTTAATTCATTTATTTTCTAATTTTGAATTCTACCTCACTTCGATTCATCATTCAACACGAAAATACTTTAAATTATAAATATTTTAAAATAATTATAATTTAAATCTGTTTTCTGCTACTTTATTGAATAGTACGTCGTAATTACATGCTCACATTTTTCCTCCCAGCTGTTAATGTTTAAGGTGACTGCGTACAAAGAAATTGTTATTAATAGTTTCTAAAAGGCAAACATGAATATTTATACGAATAGTTTAAAACAAAATAATGATACGAACGTGTTTGCACATAAATAAGATGATCGGATGCGCTGAATCTCTTTTGTTCGGTTTTTCTTCGGAACCGTCCTTCAGGAGCAATTATATCAATAATTAGAAAAGTGAAACTTTATCGTTTCATTCTTACGTTTTTGGTATACACGAGTGTGACATTCACGGTTAGTAATTTTTTTTTTGTAAATCAAGTGTTTTTATATTGTCGATTGTTTTCGGCTTGGTGAATGGTTATTCGGTGCGTTTATTTACAGAATGTTATATGCGGCTATAGACCGCCGATTTGACCGTTCACGGGGCCGATTGTGTTTTATACATGAGGTTGTGAATGGATGATGTTTATGTTTATGTTTATATATTGTCCTGTGAGGGATGATGATATAAACCTTGCTAGTTGAACCATAATGGTATAGAAGCAAGTAAAACTGACTTATATATGTTTATATGTCCATAATAAACAAATTTTAAACAATACTGTTCTAATTTTCAAGAATAGTTTTCAGAAAGTGCAGAACTAAATTTGTAATGTTGGTGGTAATTTTCACGGAATTGTTGTTGTTTGTTTTAGGTACGAGTATTTTAGACCCTTCTAATATTAATCGTAATTTGCTTTTTTTTAATTAGTTTTACGAACTACTGCATATATATGTAGTGTTTTATTTCATGTTTTATTGTGATATTTTACAAAAGTATAATATAATTTAATGACTTTTATTAATTTTTTGGTGCGGATCGAGGTCTGAACCTATATTGCGGGCTTATAAAATGTCCACGAGTGATAAATGATGACTTCCATTCGCATGTAGTCAATATAAACTTTACTTAATTAACGGACTGGATGTCACTGTACAAATTTGAATAGGAACTGGATATATTGTGGCTGACGGAAGGGGTACTCACAATGTTACCTTCAGTTTGTATACGAATGAAAACCCAACGATCGGATACATTTTAAAAACTTCACGGAACAGAAATTTTTCTCATTTTGATTCCTTATATGAAACGATTTTCTTGATACATGGTTGGTCCGAGACTGGAAATAGCGATTGGGTTCAGAAAGCAGTTCGGACATATTTAGATGTTTATGAATGCAATGTTATCGTTGTGGATTGGAGTAGCGCGCAGGAATTTTACCACGAAGCTGTTGCTTCTACAAATGAAGTATTGTATACGTTTATATGAAGTTGTGTTATACTTCCTGTTAACGAATAGTTGAAAACAAGTATGCAATCATGTTTTAGACTGGAAAAAATATAACAAAGCTGATTCGTTTCTTAGAAAAGTCCGGAAATCTTTCGTTGAACGATGTGCACATTGTTGGTCATAGTCTTGGTGCTCACGTATCAAGTGTTGTTGGCCACAAATTAAAAGGAAAAATAGGAAGAATTACAGGCTTAGACCCAGCTGGTCCTCTGTACATTGGACCCTTTCAGCCTAGTGAAGAATATATGTTGGATCCATCGGATGCTCAATTTGTTGACATCATCCATACTAATGGATGGATTGCTGGGACCCCATACAATGTGGGTCACGCAGACTTTTTCCCCAATGGTGGCTTTACACAATATGGATGCAATTTAAATCGTTCGTATCTAATCACTTTAATTCGATTGATTATAAATGGTTTTTGAAATGATAATATTTAAAAAAAAAAAAATAGTCCTTAGAGCATGATTTAGCATAAGAAATAATTACATTTGACGGAAGGTCTAAATAACATGCAATAGATTTTAATAAGGTTTTGTTTTGTATAGCAATCTGCAATCATCAACGCTCTATCGATTACATGATAGAATCCATAAAAGATCCAGAGGCTTTTCCAGCATTGCACTGTAACACTTATGTTGGATTCAGATTGAACATTTGTGCATTTTCGGATGTCGCGTATATGGGAGAAGGTGTGAGTGTTAAAGCAAGAGGAAAGTTTTATCTCGATACTTTCGAAAATCCTCCTTACGGGAAACGAAATCTTCGTCGTAATTCTATTTTTGATTAATGAAAATTTATATCGTTAAAAAATCCTTAATTCTTGAATCTTAGATTTAGTCATATTAAAGTTTCCTATATAATAGTAATTGATTCATGCGATCCCGTTGATTTCCTGCTTTCTGCTTTACACGCGGTTATTTTTTGTATTACAGATTTTTATGTGTCAAACTGTCGCCCTGATATCATTGTTCGTTGTTTCTAGAATATTTTACCATAATTATAAAAGTTTTTTTATTGAACGGGAAGAATCAAAATTTGCATACTGCATGACAGTCATACGTAGATTTTGGACAAATGGCGCCTTAAATCTATAATGGAAAAAGACAACTAATTCTGATAATCATTAATTGTAAGTTTAAACAGTGGAAGGTACGAAAAATTACTTTCATATATAAATGTATATCGTATATAAATATATAAGTTGAATAAAATGTATTTCGGCAAAAGCCATAAAAAAAGGCGAACAATTGGACGATAACACATTATATGGGACTTTTTTGTTTTCACTTCATCCCTCATTCATTATCGGTTGATTTGAAAGTTTAATTGTACGATTGCCGTTTTCAAGACAAATAAACTATATAAGTAATTTAACCATGAACAAATTTATACGCACATTCTCAACGCTAAAACCCTATCAAGAGTAAAAAAATTAAAATAATTTTTGATTGATTTTTAATTGCAATTTCTATGATTTATTTTCTTCGTCGAGCTTGAATATCAATTTAAGATGATGCTGCGCTGCTTGACTTCTCTCCGGGCCTGTATACACGGTGGGCCATTTTAATCTGCCCACCTCAAATTCTCGGAATCTAATCGAGATAGAGAAAAATGGTCCAGACAAAATAACCTTCAAGTTCAAGGTCTTTGGTACCATTATAGGTACCATTTGGTACCTCTTGTCGGGATCGTTCTTCTCTATCTGATTTCGACTTAGATTTCGAAAAGTTTGGGTGGGGAAATGACCCATTGTGTATATACGACGTACGCGTATAGTCAACATTACCACACTAGGAGCGCGTTTATTAGATTACATTGTAATTACATAAATCGGATAAGGAAAAATTAACAAGACTCTGTATTTTTCTTTATATACATATACCCTAATAACAAAAAGTGTCCAATATGGAGGAAATATGCTGCACATGTAATGTTATTTCTACATGTATCTGTTGCCATCTGGATACATGTAACATCTATTATAATACGTAAGTATTTATAAACAATTAAAGTATCGTTGGAACGGCCGATGGTACTACCAATATACATTAATTGCTTCAAAATATAACATGTATATATACATATGTATATAAATTTATAAAATCACGGTATACTTATATTGGGTTATATTGGGTTGAACTGAAATTGTGCGAGGGGTCAAACAATGTTATATGCAATAAAAATAATTATCAACTTATTTGATAATTATAAGTACGCTATAATCATTTTTGTGTACCAACTTTTGTGGTGCCCAATTCAACTTCAGAAGTAGAATGAATTTATCGCGAGTTTTGACTCAAACGTAGTAGCTCATACGGCCAGGGAAAGACTATGTTTGTGAGCTTCATTTTAAAGGCGAAGACATTTTAAAGTCATTCGACACAATTTTGATGGATGGGACACTTCATCGAATTGAAAGAATAAACTGGACCCTCAAACCCTCAGAAGCGATACCTGTCAAAATACCCGAGAAAAAAAAAGTTCAGATTAAATTAGATCTGAATTATGGCCTTATCTGCACAGATATTACTGGATCAAATAAGATCTTATTCAGATCTAATTAGATCATTGACAAGATCAGACAATATCTAGCATTAGATCTAATCTGATCTTAAAGATATCGTTTGATCTTGAATTGTCTTTCGCGAGTTTCGCGGGTAGCCATTAAAAAATTCAGGTATGTATAAATATATATTTCTCTAATTATAAAAGGATAAACTCTGATCAAATTGTACCTTATAGAAAGAACATATGTATACGTATATATATATAAGCTTGAATGTATACCAAATAATTAAATCCTAATCTATCTTTAATCATTTGAAACTGTAATAATAATTGCTAATGTTGAAGGAATTCCAATCGAATATTGGAATATTACAATTTTTGTCGGTACGTACTGAAAATTGTAGAATGGTGATTTTTACACTGAAGACGCATACCTTTGGTAAAAAGCCCGAATCGCACTTTGATTGACGATGAACTTTTATATTAAATCTCACACAACACAATCCGTCCTTGGATATCCTGAGGAGCACCCGCGAAGCTCCTCAGGTAAAAGAAAACGGACATTTGGACGTCCTCAGGAACTCCTCACGGGAGGGATTGTGTAATTGTGTGGGATAAAAATCACTATGCTAATATGATCTGAACCAGTGTTTCGTATATAAACTAAACTCTTTTTATTAAAATTTGTAATCATATTATATACTTTGTAAATATAGAAAGGCCTCCGAAACTTATCACAGATACCCTATATATTTTTAACTCATTCCAACAAGTAAACGTTTTGTAAAATTAATATTATTAATAACATTTTTTTTTTTATTTCGATTAATTTAAATCTTTTAAGTACATGTGCTACGGTCAATTGATAAATCACGCACAAAAGACTTATATAGGTATCCTTCCATGTTGTCATTAATCGTTCCATTTGTCTATCTATATCTCTAGTCTCCTTGCACATTACTATTAAATTTTTACACTAGCGCCACCTTTTTAGCCTGGAGAATACTTAAAGGTTTGATGCACATTTGTTATGCGGTGTGTAACAAATAATAAGCATGGCGTAAATTGCGTCTTTGCTAAATTTGAGTTTCTAAAATCTTGCTTGGCTTGTTATCGCAAAAAAATGATTATACTATCTTAGGAGAGTTAAATATAACTCGACAACACACTGGCTAACCTCAGTACTAATTTGTCTTATATACCAACGGATACATTCAGTTCGCTAGAGACTTTTTGTTCGAATTATAAAAATCTATACGTACAAACTTCATTAATAACGTTTTGTGCATAAAAGCTGAAGTATCAAAAAGTGATTTTGCGAATATAATTTAAAATTCGTATATAAAGTATTCATAAATCAGTGAATTGAATGTGTGTTTGTGTTTAATAAATGGCAATTTGCTTGATATAAAATATAAAAGAATTCTTCACCAAAAATGTCGGTAAATAATTATAAAAACTGGAGAATGTAATCTATTAAAATATCGATGAATACATTTTTATTACATTGCTGTATTATAACCTGGAAATAGTTTGGAATCTATACGCAATTACATAATTGTTACTATTTGTTTTTGTAGGAAAAAAAGTTCAAATACCGTGGTCTTATCGCCCCAGTGTTTACTCCATTCAACGATGACACGTATGATGATTTTGTTTTTATAAAATTAGAGACAACATCAATACTATAATTTCTTAATATCCATTATCTCTTTTTAAATCACAATCTTTTAATTATTATCTAAAAAGAAATATTTGTACTGCAAAATCGTGGTTTTAATTTGAGATTGCGCAAAGCTTGTATATCGTATTGGTGCAGCGATAACTTTGTGTCTTGTCATTGCGAAGAGAGATTTTTCTATTTGAAATTACCTCTTTGATAGCAAGCTCTTAATTACTTCAATTCATTAATTAATTCTCATTTCTGTCAATGTAATTGCGATATTTTTAAATTTATATTTATATTTTTGATTGATTTTTTGCTTTTCTTATCATTGTTAGGAAGTGTTTTTTTTCTTACAAATAAAATTTGGCACATTTTTTGAATGTTCTCGAAAATTGCACCCGATTTTATTCAAAAAATTAGTATATACAATGTAGATACGATTAATGAGGATACATACTACACTGAATGAGAATAAAAGTAAAATCTGTATGCTATAATGTCCATATATATATAGTAATTTTTCTGACGTTTAAAATGTTGAAGACGTTTTACAGAAAAAATTGTAATGTTGTTGAAATGTAAAACTATTTTGAAGAATTATATAGATGTTTGAATTATTTCTATCGCTGTGTATATAAATAAATAACGTGTCCTCTCATTACGACACATGTAAAAAATTGGAGTAAAAATAATGATACTGTAAGGATATTGTTTTAAGCAGAAAACGGACAATTAAGCTATCTATCATTACGACCTACGCTAAGTATCTCGCTGACAATAATGTCGAGGGCATTCTTGGTAAGAAACAAAGAATTACGTTTCAATAATGAATTGTCAATTGTTCAAAAGTAATCAGGTCTTCTCAACTTAAACGTTACAGTTAATGGAACGTCTGGAGAAGGACCATCGTTAACGATTAAGGAAAGGAAACAAGTGGTCGAGGCTTGGCGGGATGCCGTTAAAGAAACAAAACAACACTTGATGGTCCAAGTTGGCGGTGCCGCGTTTTTAGATGTACTTGAACTTGTGAGTATATACTATAAGTTCTATATGTATGTTTAAAAAAATGAATTAATTTATTGCCGAATTTAATATTTTATTTCGTGTATAAGTTTAATTATGATACATGACATTATTTTCTGGATTACCAATATACTAAAATGTTCCTTTTTTTAAACGCTCTAAGAGTTGTCTGAAAATAATTTCAGGCTGCACATGCGGAAAGTTTAGGTGTCGATTCTATACTTTGTTTACCAGAATTATACTTTAAACCAAAAACGACGAAGGAACTAATCGACTATCTGAAAAGAGTTGGAGAAGCGGCTCCTAATACTCAACTTTTATATTATCATATTCCGATGCTAACAGATGTTACAAGTAAGAATAAATGACGTAAAATTCAATAATAATTGTATTATTGAACAAATAAGTTTTTTTTTTGTTGATCTTATTGTACTTGTACAGGAGCAGATATACATGTATTAACTAATATATCTCAGAACGAAATATTTGAGAAATCAGTAAAATCGTTGACAATTAAAAATAAACGCTGATGAATTAAACAC
Organism: Trichopria nigra; assembly: GCA_030522945.1. Lineage (NCBI taxonomy): Eukaryota > Metazoa > Arthropoda > Insecta > Hymenoptera > Diapriidae > Trichopria > Trichopria nigra. Next base: position 19,468 of record JAPYZR010000684.1, on the reverse strand, counting down.
TTTTCTTAGATGCGATGACGGTTTTTGATATATTAATTACTATTGTTTCAATTTTTTAGTCAATATGGGAGAACTATTAGAAACGGTGGGCGAGCAGATACCGAATTTTGCCGGAATTAAATTTACCAGTAGTGATCTTAACGAAGGAAAGCGAGCAATGCGTGCAAATTCTGAGCGTTTTGTGGTGTTTCTTGGTAACGATGGGGTAAGTTATGGAGAAATAATAAATAATTATTAATTCTAATAATACTCCGAAATTTCATATTCATTTAAAAAATATGTTTCATTATATTTTAATGGCTGAATTTATTATTTCAAAAGTAATAAAGTAGGTACTGACTACAAATAATTTCGTGTATATTATTATTGTTTATATATATATGAAATATATAAGGTGACATGATTTTACTACTTCCCAAATACGGTTGTTAAAGATCGATATAGGATCATTTGAATGAATAAACTTTAAAATTCATTTCAGTCATTACGGTTCATGTTAATTGATATTTGGATTATAATTATTATCACATTTTTTAAATTGTCACATTAACAGTGATTTGGTGTACAGTAAATTAGGTTATCATATGGAACTATATAATTTTATTAAACAATGATTAATATTCTTATGTAAAAATATCTTAGCTAATGTTTTCCGCGGCTGAAAATGGAATGAATTCGTTCATCTTGACAACCTTAAACTTTTTACCCGAACATGCACTGACGATTTTAAATTATGCTAAATGGAAAGAAAGTATACACAATGCTGTAAAGAGTCAACAAATTATTACTGACGCTGTCAACGCAATTACAAAACATGGTAAATAGGAATATATCTACGTAAACGCGTACATACATATTTTTAAAAGTTGTTACATTCATTTCAATATTAATAAGAACTGTTCCTGTTTTTTTTTTTTTTTTTATAAATAAATGCAATTATACCTTTTTTCAGGTTCCTGGGTGGAGAGTATGAAGGCAGCATTTTCATTACTCTCGCCAAATGGATTGGACATGGGACCACCGAGATATCCGCTCAACACCTTATCAAAAGAAGCTATTCAAGAGATGAAAACCGAGTTAGAAAAAATTCTAAACACATAGAAATTTATACAGACGTAAAAAATATACGAATTCAAAGATAAACGTACAAATTGTGATGACGGAATTCAATACTATTATTGAAAGAAACGATACATAAAAATTATATATATATATATAGATTGTTGAAATATTAATTGTTACAGAGAAAGTCGAACCCAATGTTGCATCAATATTATCAATTGTAGTAAATTAAAAATGCTATAAAATTTATTACGAGAAATTTTTGACAAAATCTAACTTATATAATATTTAAAAGTTTACATCCTTTTATCGCATATTTCATTCAATTAAATATTTCAAAATTAAAATACACTAATGAGGCGAATGGAAAATATGGAAAAAGAAATAATAACAAACAACTGTTTAATTCGTGTACACTTTAATTTCATTCTGTACAAAAAGTGTAGGAAATTATCCTAAAAACTTAATAAAACGTGTAATTAAAGTTAAATTAAGATGACTTTTTAAAGCCTGAGTGTCTGATGTCTAAAACACAATGAAAGATACTGGACGAAATTGAACGTATTTTGAAAAGCTTGAATTGAAACACATCAATCCGTTTCTTTTGCCTGGGCAGGCGATCGAGTAAAATGAACATAACGATGTTTTTATTCTTCGTTCGTATCAATTAAAGGTCGCAATTAATCGATATTTCTAATTCGTCTGTATAGAAACAATTGCTCAGGCAGCCTGTGATTGGTCTGGAGTGAGAACAAGTTACTGCTGGGAATCTAAATTTCGTCGGACTTCTAACGATAATCGCGCTTTGTGTCACCTTACGACTTTTCGAGTCCTTAAAACTACCTAAAACGATGTTCTCAGAAAACGAAAATCAGAATCAATGGATTTAAGAAATTTGACTCTGAGGAATCGACTTTCGGTTCCATTACGTGTCATGCCGCTTATAATTTTCAAGTAATTTTCGTTCCCTGAGCCCACTGTTGAAATTCATCCCTATCCGTACAATTATAACATTATTCATACTATATCGAAAAAACCACCGTACTAAGATGTTTTCTTCGAAATTTACAAATGTCGTAGAATTGTTGCCATATTGACTGCTACGTTTTATAATTTACATTCCTCAACATTAAACATATCTTGCATTGCATTGTGTTTTTTGTGTGCACCTGCACCACTTCCATGTAATCTTAGTCCTCGCATGCATTGTAAACTGACCTTTTCAATAAAAATAAATTTAAACGTTTCTATAAAAAAATTTTAAATATATTTACTTTTACATACTTGTTTAACTTCACTTTGCATAAGTAACTAAACGATGAGTAAGTATACCACTTGTAAATTGTCATTTCCGCTATAAGATCATTTACTGTTCCATTACATTCTTCATTTTCATTCAACTTGTTCCCTATCACAGGATTCAAGTTTGCATAGTCAGGACGAGGTCATGTCATGGTATACACCGAAAGTACGCCTTCTCCACAATCGAAGATAGTATAACAAACGAAAAACCGAATGCATACAAAAAGCAAGAGTTTAAGGATAACTTAATCTACGATTAAAATACAACATTATGTCCGGTAGCTGTAAACGTCAAGAAATATCATAGCCCTCTTTCGTATGCATTAACAACAAACTTACCATAATACGATAACGTAAACTAAAAATAGTAATAATGGTTCATTATCTACGTATTTAGCTATACGTATTCGTCGAAGTATACGATTTGAATAAAAAAGATCCCAGAAATGACGTAAGGTGTCGACATAACGAAAAAAGGCCCTCGAGAGTCGCGGACGACTTTGAGATGACTCGGAGACGATATTTAAGACTACGCTACAAAATATAAGAAGATAGGCCCGGCCACGGCCTTCGTATAAAAATTCACGATTTGTCGATGTCAATTTTCCACGAAAGAAAGTCAAGCTGATTTCGATTCTACAAAAAATGGTATACGTACGAAAATTTACGAATCGGTCGTAAGAAAATCGACTGACGATTTGTACAAATGCAGACATTTCGGTATATATATGTATAGCGCGTAAGTACCTACATGATTGACACGAAATTGAGGAATTGCAATGGTAAAAAATGTCAATACTCCTTTTATATACCGTTTATCGGCTTGATGTTGTACGTACGCCTTCTACAAATGATTCAAATAAGTTTCTATCGATTACCCCGTGTAAATATCTTGCGCGAATTCGAGATTAGGTCGTTTACACTCATCCTAACTTCGGAATACTTTTCGTATTTATACATCACGTTTATTTTAACGGAATAGATCCTTTTTACCAACGAATTCATCGTTTGCTTGAGCTATATATATATATATATATATATGATTTCGTCGTTTTTCGAATTCACTTATGAATACAATGTCTATTAAAAAAAGCACCATCAACAAGTGTCTTCGAATTCCCCTTTACCCACTACACGATGTTCCTTCTGAAACATCTGGCTGTGAAATTAATTTTCGCGTCAGAAAAGTTTGTAATATCCGTTGCAATCAAAATCGCGCCTATGTCACTAATGAACATATTGCCCCTGGTAAAAACGGTGTCCAAATCCATTTTTAAGTCTCGCTTTTGAATAGGTGCAAAGTGTCACTTCAGCGTACCATAACTGTCATGAATGCGTGAAATTGAGTCACCGTCAATAAATTTCGATTTTGTAGATCAGATGTAATGACCAAGATAAAAAATAATTTTCCGACACGTCGACGAAAAAGTACCTGAATTCGAAACAGTCCTTAAGCCTAATTTCCATGTGTTTTATATATTTAATTTCAATTCATGTCCGCAAAACTGAATCGACACTTATACACAATTTCTTCGATTTATTTTTTATATAGACGATTCGCACTTCGATTCAAGAGTATAAATTCCTGCGTGCGAATGGTCGTCCATTAAAAATGGAATAATATGTCCGCTTTGTCGCTAAAACTATAATCTAAGAACGACGGTGAAAGCATTACAGTTGATAAAACATTTTAATTGTCGACGAAAAGGAATTGAAGCGGATAAAAAGCGAATTCCTACTCTGAGATGTTTCGTATACTTTTAAAACTTTCGGAGTAAAATCCAGCTTTCAATCGTTTCATCCGTTTCAATTAGATTTCGCGAAACTATGTCGATATTTATACAAAATCCGTCTCGATGCACTTTTGGCTTCGTAAAAATTCCTTCAGGCCAACGGTCGCCCATTGTAAACGGTACTGCAGTTCCGTGCCGTCAGCGAGATCAATTTCCTCCAGCGTTACTCTTGGAGATCGCCATCGAGGTTCGCGATTAGCTAAGTTTATTGTCTGTATTCGCGGACACAAGCTCGATTAGCGGAGCGACCGCAATTTGAGCCTAAGTACGAAGTAGGCAATGATGCGGATGCCAATGACGAAGCATACGAGGGCAACGGCGTCTATCCAATAGGCGGAGTCCGACATTGACATTTCCTCGAGGAACTTCGACGGGCTCTTGAAATGGCAGTATGGATCCGAGCACTTGAGTTTTGGCCGGCCATATCCGTATACGGACAACATGGCTCCTTCAAACCCATATCGGATGTATGAAACGTAGGAGAGGAACTTGAGATACTCGGGGAGAGCATTGAAGTTGACGAAGAAACCGGCAAACAGCACCACCGGCACTGAAGACACTGGTCCGATGAAAACGCCAACCTTTAAAAAAGTTTTATTGATTAATCAATGTAGGCAAACTTGACGTATAACTAGATGACAAATAATTGCTTATCAAAAGATCGAGAGTGGGATGTCACAAATATGTTACATCGTGAGCGTCACCAATGAGAATCCTCGTTGCTTACAACATTAACCTAATTTCGTTTTGTTCAAAGAATTGTAATTAAGCAATGTTGATATATCATTTAAGTGCTGTGATGTGCAGCATATTGTTCAAGTACCAGAATTTCATCTTTGATGGTTTCCCAAATTGTCTGAGGAGGAATAAGTTATATAACTGATGTAGTCAAGAAATGGGGGGCATATCTAAAGTTCTAGTTTGATTCAATGTAAGTTGATGACCACATAAACTTGTACAAGGTTGAAGTTGTTTTAAAACAATAAATTCGCGACGAACATTAGTCGCTACTCTGTGTTATGACTGAACCATTGTTTTTTTCTTTTTATGATGTAAGATACAGATTGTCTCAGAGACATCGTCATGCACGATGACTGTCGGGAAATAGATAATTTTAGCTATAGAGGGAATATTGCCTCATACAAATTTATTCGTTATGACAACCGTCTACATTGTTTTCCGATAGGTAATAATTGGCTATCACGGTTAACTCACATACACTTAAAGTTTCAGAAAATAAAGTAGTGTCACAGCAAACGAAAGAAGTTAAAAGAATTCACACTTTTATTTCTTGTTGAATTCCTTTTCGTTTTCTGGGCAATGTTCAACATCAAAATACATAATCGAGTTATTGTTAATCTGAGATGATAGAATGCCTTACCTCGACACTCATTGCTGCACCAATCAATAAGCCAAGAGACTGCGAAACCAGCGCAGTCAAAATGCATATGTTGAGATACATGAGGAATCTCTCCGTCTCGAATGGCTGCGACGTTAAGAAATATACTATCACAACGTACGCTATCGTATAAAGAATCTGAAAAATGCAAGATGCATGATAATTGTGGGAATCTATAAATTTATTATACATTCGCAAGCCTGGATGGAAGTGTTCGCTTACTTGAAACGGTATATCAGCTAATGTTCTGGCGAAGTAAAAAGCTTTCAGGGAGTACCAGTAATTTAGGTGCTCCCTGACAAAAACGGCCATTTCCATTGGGACTGAAATTGTAGAAAAACATAGGTAAGTAATTATTTCTACCGATTCAACCTAATATCAGTAATTTAAAATAATATGTAATATTAATCAAAATGACGTTAATGTATATACATTATAATATACTGCATTACAGAAGCATCTGAGTGGAAATCTAAATGGAATTGCTTGTAACACCTTTTTGATTAATTATTATTGATAAACGAAATTGAGTTTGTGTATGTTTGTATTACTTACACGTGAGGATTGTAGGCATCATGGCGGTGAACATAAGAAACATGACCGTGAAGAAAACACAGCCTGCGTTGCTCATTACCTTTGAAGCTTCGTTTCCAATATTGTAGTAAATAACACCAATAAGAAAACCGACGATTATATGGGAAACCAGCCTTAACCTCGTTAATGTCTGCAAAGATATAACACTTTGGAGATCAAAATCTATAAATGAGTAGACTGAAATAAAATCATTGATATACTATTGGAAAAATGCTCAAAAGCCATATTTTTCATATTTTATCGAGAGCATTTTTAGCTTTACTTTCAAAGAAGATTATACATATTTGATAATTTTGAAAAATCCCAAATACTTGAAAAATCACTATCAAAATGTAATCACCACCAATAACTTTGAAGAACAGACTACCCCAAAATAAAAGACTCTCTTACCATGTCTCTCATTTGCGAAAGGAAGGTCCTCTTTAACAGAATCCAAAATTGAACCCAACCATTCGTTGGGAAGCCGACTTTCTGTTCGATACTTTCAACGCTGTCCAGCAATGAAGTTGTGCATGAGATCGGCATGTTGACGGTGGTGACGGCACCGCTGGAGGTTTTGGCAACTCCGTTTGGCAGCAGACTCGAGGCTTCGGTATTTTTGCCCGGGTCTAGGGGTGGCGATTCTTTTGTGATGTCATTAGCAACGGTTTGGCTAGCCGTGATAGCAGCTTGATGCTGTTGGTAATTCGTACACTTGCCATTATTCACAGCCATCACGAGTTTATGAACGCACTCGCCGTGCTCTCCGCATGCTACTTCCATCACTGTAAATAAGGAAGGACTCACTACGGTTTCGAACATGATTGGTTTATATAAAATTATAATAATTTGAAAATGAATGCGTTTTAATCAAAGTTTTGATGATTTTTACAAAATTGTTTACAAAGTTGTTTACATTTGTCAAAAATAGGTAATGATTACCGTAATCGGCAGGGTTGTGGTAGCTAGGGCATTCAAGACCCATGGACGCCATGAAGGGAACCAATCCTCCTACGTTTCCTTGATATATGCATTGTCCTTCGGCTAATATGTACAAACTATCTAACATTTCGAATAATCTCGCACTCGGTTGGTGGATGGTACAGATGATAGTTCGTCCTGTACGATGGGAATAATGTATAATATTATCAAAATTACCTTTAGAGACTTTCGAAAAATATTCTTAATGCTAGTTCTTCTGATTTTCTGATGGAAATTCTAAATCAATACTTTTTCATGATTACTCATTGCGTAATTCTTGCTTTTTACATGACTCGTCAAAAGCACAACTCATCATTTGGTTCTTAAGATAGAAAGAACCTCAACTTCATAAGTCGCAAAAAGTTAATTCTTATTTAATCGTTACGATAAGTTCGTACTTGTATTCGTATACTTTTAAAAATGTCCAAAAACTTTTTTGGATAACAGGCGTTAAATGTCAAAAATAAAATCGTACCTCCTCGACTTAGTGACTTGAGCAAGTTTAAGCACTGAAAGCAGGAGGAGCTATCAAGGCCGGATGTAGGTTCGTCGAAAAACATTACTGGTGGATTGTTTACAAGCTCCAAGGCAATCGACAGTCTCTTCCGTTGTCCTCCACTCAGGCAGCGCGCCTGCGTGTTACTCGCATCACTTAGGCCAAGCGTTTCGATGATTTCTTCGATCTTCGTGCCAAAAAAAAAAAAAAAAAAAATTAAAAATTAAAAATCATGAAACAATTTTAAAGATTTTGACATTTTTCATGTTTAATGATTAAGATCAATAGTACAATCGTGTTACGGAGATGCAAAGGATTCATACCACGACTTTTTTTGAAGCTAGGTTCACTTCTTTCCCCAGTTTCAGGTTCGCTGACACCGTCATGGCTTCGTAAACCGTCAGGTGTGGCAATAATCGATCATCTTGCATGATATAACAGGACATTTTACGAAATCTCCGTAGATTTCTGTCTTTTCCATTTATTAAAACTGAACCACTCAAGTGTGATGTCCTGGAATAAAAGCAATCAACAATTTAACATATATGAATAATTTAGAAGAATTGCAATATATATCATTTTAGAACACAATAAACACAATAAGATATACATGAAAGAGTCTCAATAATTAATTTCTCAGCATCTTGATTTGTTAAAATAAAATTTTATTTATCCTTAATTAAAGATAATTTGAAAAACACGCCATTCATCACATTGGGGATTCATCCCGTTGGACATGTCAGACATAACCAATCATTTTATGTCAGTTTCCCCATATGATTTACATCATAAACACCTTATATAGGGCGAGATTAAGAAGGGTTGTGCGATGGCAAATTAAGTTCGAAAGAATAAATTAATATTTTTGAGAAATACACCAATAGTATGCTGTTTTTGTCGTGTACAAAGTTTTGAAATGTTAATATTATATAAAAATCGAGAGTATAACATTACAAAAAATGGTCGTCACAAACTTCGAGATCTAATGATCCTTGCAATTACAAAGATTTTTACATGTAGAGGTCGGAGTGTTATAAAGGAAAGTATATTGTTTGTGGCAATATATGGATATTGCGGAAAGAAATGTATTTTACTATAGACATATAATACAATACTATTAATAAGCATCAGGAATAAAAATGCGTAATAATTCTTAGAAAGTATAAAGAGTCACCGAAACCCCTTTATCAAAACTTCCCAACTTAAGGAGGCTTGAAAGTAGAACTGTTATCAACCTAACCTCTCAACAAGAAAAATATAAATTAGAAATGCTTGAAACATCAAAGTTTATTGAGCTTTGGAAGGGTGGGAAATACCGGTGAAATTGATACAAAAATAAATGAGGATTATTCGAAATACATTTTTACATTTTTAGACCCCGTCTTTTAACTCTATATAACTCATAAGCAAAGTGACACCGCACCTGTATCCTGCGAGTACGTTCATGAGTGTACTCTTTCCGGCTCCAGACGGACCCATTATGGCAGTCAGCTCTCCGGATTTGATCTTCCCCTGGACACATTTTAGGATTGTCTTGTAACCTGTAAATTAAATACGTATTGTTTACACATTCATGCGTTCGTGTCAATTAATAAATTTATATATAGTCATTCATTAATCGCAACGATTGAATGCAAATGCACTTTGCACCTGTAGGTCGTGCATCTGCGCAAAGGAACCTCGAATGCTTTTATCGATTCATCCTCTATAAGGTCTTTCACACGCAGCGGCATTTCAGGTGAAACACAGACGACGAGCCTATAATTCTCATTGACCTAGGGTAATTCAATCGAAATTGTCTACTTCGAGATACGTTATCCAGTATTGCGAAACACGTGATACGGGTTTTAGAAAATTGCATTTTCATATCAAAAACACAACCAAACGGAAATTATATTGGAAATCTTGTAATCCTAGACGTTAATTAAACAAAAAAAAAAAAAAATTATTCAGCTGAACTAAGAATAGCGGAAGAAACAACAATTTTCTGACTATTGCTAAAAAAAAGTAACTCGTCATTAATAATGTCTGATGATAATTGTAGTCGTACGATTATAGTCGTCTGAAGTTGATTTTAATCGACTGTATTGTATATCTATATATGAATGTATACGATTGCCAATTTATGTAGTCGATTATTAATGATTAGGATTTAACATTATTGAAGAATGATTTTAATATCGTAAACAACCCATTGAATTTATGTGGAAATTATATTTTGTTTTCTTAATTTCCAGCATAAAAATTTATGTCTTCATAAACATATCATTTTCTTTTCATATTGCAAGTCAACGCGACGATTATTTGACTCTTGCGACTTTGCAATAGGAAACTCGTCTCTTAAGGCCACTCGATCATCACGTCGAAAGCTTAACCGTTTTCAATGAATATATATATACATATATATATGTATATATACACGTTTAATATAGGCGTCGTATCACCCGAGTGAATTCTAAAGTGTCCATAATATTTAAATTTCGCACATTAAAATTAACATTTCTGTAATGATAATGTTTAATTAAATTATGGTTTCATCGAGACCATTTCACATTTTCAAAGTTCGGTGATAGATATATATACATTTTTTACGTAAACTTGTGAACACCTCACTGACTTTATCATTTTGTAAAAGCTGTGATTTTAAGGTGTACAATTTTCACTTCATCAGTCGATCACTAAAAAACCCCTACGTTGCAACTATATGTATTCGGGAATAAATCTTTGAATTTAATATTATCAGGAAACAAATACTAGTTTTACAAATTTTCTTCACTTCAAGATATTTTGGATCCATTTTTTAATACAAATTTTTTATTCAAGTATTCTTGAAAATTTAAATGATTGTGTGTTTTCACCTCTCTTTATTAATTAATCGACTCAATTAACAAGAAGAAAACGCGTTTGTCTCTCTAAATCATTGTTTAATTTTGATTTTTAAAGTACATAGTTAATTCTATTTTTTTTGCAACTTACCTCTTCTTCGGCCCTCGGAAACGCTGTACGCGAGATCTTTGAATTCAATTTCGACTGGTGGTCTTTTAGGCAAGTGACTGAGTGTAACTACGGGCCTTTTTCCGGTTATACCTGGACTAGCGCCACTATGGTTCGGTACTTTTCGGGCCAAAACTCCACTATTGTTTGGGCCTACGCAGCCATTCGTTGCACCGCCGTTGCATGTACAGTGCACGTTATTTTGAGAACCCCTAAGGCAAACAATTACAATTTTTATATAATTAACAATTTAATAAATAGAAAAAAAGTACCTTTCGTAATAAAAGTAGAATCTGTTGATATACTTTATCAAGGCACTAATATTTTTTGAAATATACAGATATTATTTACTTAATGTAACAGGTTCTATATATGTGTGTACAATCAAAATTTACAAATGCCGATAATGTTATGTAATATATGAATGGAAGATTTTATGTATTTATAAACGAGCACAGTTTCAAAAAAAAGGCCAGTGCCAGAATTTGATCCGATTTCTAGTTTAATTATGGCGAATGATTGTTAGTTGGCCTTCGCGATCTATTTGAATGAATCGCAATGGGGGGCCATCTTTCCATCCTCCGACACCTTATACTTTCTTTAATAAAGTTTAATAATTGCTTAAAATTTTACAACTGCTTTTAAAATTTTAAATGTAAAATAAAAAATAATACCTTATTAGCAGTCTTCAAACTATAAAAATAAATATTTACGTTTTGGTCGCTTTGCGGACCCTCTTCAGAAAAATTTAATATATAAATAACGAAAACAAAGAGGAAGCACAAGAATTTATAAGAATGAAAGGACCCCTCTATATTAGGAAATGTGAAGTCCCTTCCACAAGGCAAAAAGCTATTCGTCAAAATATTAAAAACGACAAATGTATGGGAAATGTAAAACCCCTTCCATGTCAGGTACACAAAGAAAGTGGTCATACTTTCTTTGTGTAATTTTGATGATGTTGTTTGCAGATACAAATAATTTGTTTACGTCGAACCTAATCTTAATAATGTCGTTCATTCTTTATAACTTTTATTTAAAATCGCCCGGGGAAAATGGATTCAGATATAATCATATATGTTCCAGATATGGTCATATATAATCGAGATATAAAGATATATGACTACATATATATATATATATATATATATATACATATATACTTATATCAGGTCAAAATCCATATATAATCGTCAAAATCTATATATATAGTCATATCTGGAACACATATGATCCAGATATAATCATACATGATTCAAATATGACGTTTTCTTATCATGATCTAATTGTACTATCTTAAAATTCACGTTAACCAGAATATTATTTTTAGGAACAAAGAGCGCTGTAAACTTTCATCGTAAATAATCCGTCGTAAATTTTCGATTTGCTGTGAAGGAAGTGCAAACGATTGTACTATCGCTAGTGCGTGAGGTGATTGGCCGTGAAAGTACGTACAGCAATACCAAAGTGATTCCAGATTTGAAAAAAGATCAAAGTTACTTATTTGATATTACGGACACGGAAACGTCGTTTCCGGATTTATTGATGCCACTGTAGTGTCAAAATGTCACTACCGGGATTACTGACGTGAGTCACACGTCAGTGACCACGTGCGAACCGGCCTTAATCGCGTCACGATCGATCGACCGGTTTTCATGAAACTGACATTGCATGCACGTGACTCGGATACCTATTGATTAAGACATTTCTACTATACGTGGCCATTCTTTAGGTTAGAATAAGCGTTTACAATTGAAACAGTGGTTCTATAGCGTCTACCTTATGTGCCACAACTGTGATTGATGCAAAATGGCTCGTCTATACTTTTATATTTAAAGTGCGCAGCAACGGATGCAACGTTGCGATCGCCCCGTTTTATGCCGATACTTGTGTTACAGCCATTGTGTTATCAACCTTAATGTAGTGTTTACATTATAATTTGGACAACATTATCCGAAGCGCCATATAATATTTTGGGAATTATATATATATATACACATATACGTAATGTAAATTTTTGTCGGTTTTTGTCCGTCGAGGTGGGCCGCAACCAGCGACAAAACAAAGATGACGAGAAAAACAAAGAGATAACACTTGGTCGGTATGAGAACCTGCTATCGTGAAAGGAAGCAATGAGAGCACGGGATATAGCGGTTGGTGTAGATAACGCATTCATAAAAGAAGACCTTGAGGGGAATAAGGTATAATAAGGTGTATCAAGAGTCTCTGCGTTATTGACTATGCAAATGATGGTGGTTAAGTAAAAAAAAATAAAAAAAAAAAAAATTGGAAAGGAAGTGGTGATCAGCAATCATCAGAATTTTGCTCCTTTGTACTTTCGGGAAAATGCAGTTTATGTGATATTTTGTGATATTTTGTGACAAATGCCAAGTTCTCATTGCTGATTCGCTACTGATGTTTTGTAATGGATCTTGAGGAATCGAAGTCAAGCTGCGAATGGAATGTTTTCCATCAGTTAATTTTTGTTGGAACATATTTTCTGGAACATATTTCCGTCAAGTGAAAAAAATCCATTCGTCCAATCAAATGTAGTGAATTGTCGAATTGTATGCTTTTTCATTTAGTCTTCTTAGCGAGTATGTAGTGTACCGTTATAGAAAAAAAACCAGTGCCAATTCAACTCAATGAAATAATCTTCCGTAGAATTAGCATATCATCCGACGTGTGTAATCATGCTTATCATACATGATAGTGTTGCATCGCAAACATATTAAAATTTGCCTTATAAAGTCAGCTTCGTCTGGGATGAAACATTCTCTTGAGTATACCGTTTATATTACTGCAAAACATTTTCAGGGAATATTTTTAAAAGTATTTAAGCGTTTACTTTTTCTCTTTATTACCTTCTACCCTAAGCGTGCTAGTCAATTATTGATCCCCTTTATTGTCATCCTCCTTATACTGTCTCGTGAAAATAGCTACCATCAATTGGAATTATTGACCACTCTCACTCCTTCTCTGATGCTCTACCCTTATAAGGAAGATCATCGATTATCTCTTCCAGTCTTCCCCACTTCTTGGGTATAAGAACTTACAGGGGATATCGAAAGTAAAAGCATTAGGTTCACGATAAATTTGTGATATCCGTTGTTTTCGAATATTGCGAATGGATTATTGATTCTATTATAAATTAAAGTGAAAATTTGTATTAGAGGAAAAAGTTGTTAATATAGAGAGCCTAATTATTATTATATAGAAAGTATTATTTCAGTGACGTTGGGGAAATGAAAAGAAAACGATTAACCATTAATCCCAGTTTTTAATTTTGAAATGGAGGCTCTAGGAGAAGGGAAGTGGGTAAAAAAAACTTTTCTTTTTTCGAAATAACTGCGAAAGTTTAGAATTAATAGGATTGCAGCTCATGAAAACGGTCTTTCCTGTAAAATCATTCGATTTACGTCTATATAATTCAACATAGTTTCGTATTAACGATGTACTCTCATTAGGATGATGCATTTTAATTTTTAATTTTAACATAAATTTGATTCTCTCTCTAAGACAAAAGGAGTTTATGCTCGTAATAAATCAGGAGTGTAAAATAGCACTTAATTCCTATACTATTAGAATTTACAGCATGCAAATATTATCAGTATTTTGCATGATACACACTAGTTATAGTTCGAAGCGGAATTTAATAATAGCTCTAATTAACATAAGTGATAGTGTGATGTCGATTGAATTGTATGTATTTTTTTTTTTTGCTGTTAATATATATATTGATATAGTCAGCATCAAAATCATAACAATATAGTTAATACAAAAATTTAATTTCTTATCATTTAAATACGTCAATTAATAAAATTTCGGATTGCAGACTGTCGGTAATAAATTTTGTTTACCATAGAACTTTTCAATTTTATATATACACTATATTTTTGTACACTAAATTTTCCACTTGAAAAAATAATTACAAGTGATGGGTGAATTCTTATGCTTCAACAGTGGCATACCTTAAAGAAACATGACAAGTGATACGCAGAAAACAGAATATAAATCAAATTTATTTCCAATCTATCTAAAAATTGCAAAACTTCTAAAACCATCAAGGATTAAGTCGTATTGATTTATTTCTGTTCATATAACTACTCGGTAAAATATTATACGTTTTAATTATTGTTTAAATATTTAAATATTCGCATTAACAACATTAAACCATATATTCTTTATCCAATTAAATTTTACACAATAGAATTAAAACAAATAAAATAATTCAACTTAATTAATACAAATACATTTCAAACGAATGAAAGTGAAATTATTACGCAGTCGCGTGGCATGAAAAATCTAATGCGTAATACCTAATCTGAGAGAATTACCTAATTGAAAATATTGATGCATGACAATAGCAATGCTTGACTGTGGTCTGTTACAAGACGGGCGATATTATGGTGTCATGTGCGCAAATGTATTGCATTTGTAAATTATACTTGTTTCCTCGATGAACACAGCACTTCCTGCATATAAATGATTTAATGTATATTTATACCTATTTATTTAACTATTATTACCGATTATTTCAATAACTTTATTTTTTATCCATTTCAACTGATAAAAACATTTTATTGAATATTTTGTTTATATTGAAATTATATTTGCAATGATAATCAGTAGAATTGTTATTATATGGATATATTAGATATATTATAAAAAAACTGTTGTTTACCATATTCATTTTTTTCTTCAAACAAAATTATATCACATTAATTATACAAGACAGTAATAATAGTCGTTTTCGCAATTAAAGTTAATGGATATTTAAAATTTCTTCTGTAACAATACTTTTGTTTTGGGAGACACGAAAAGGGAACACCAGTATAAAGTACAAATAGATCACTATACATGCATATGAGGGACTACTACTCGCGACCTTCACCTCAGACTCGTAAAAGGTGGAATTACATTTCGCTTATGAGCAAATTGTCGCCACGTGTACCAATATGCTGATGCATACTGGGATCTAATAAGATGAGATTTTTGGATGGAACCGTATAAACAACGATTATTTTAAGATTTTAATGAAAAAATTTTTGTAGAAAAATTGAATATTCATGTTTTTCCTTTTTATATGGGTTAAAATGTGATGTAAAATCAGTTTAACGCAGTAAAAAATTCTGTTGTCCGCTAATGTAAACAGATTTTCCTATTTTAAATAGTATTTAGCCTTGCACAATAGAAGGGCAGATCCTCATATGTCGGTCATAGGTTTTTATGAATGTAGAGACATTGCCTTGAAACAGAACACGAAAACGTATACCCGAAATGCCGGCAATCGATAAAATGGCTTAGTAAAAAATGTTCAGAATTAAGTCAATTCTATTTTTATTTATTTTTTTTTTTTAAATTATAGTTTAATATATATGTATATATATAATTAAATTATTTTATTAGATTATTTTTAATTTAATTATATATATATATATTAAAAACAATCTAATAAAACTATATAAAACTATATATACACACTGAAATGTAATGTATTTATTCTTTTTAGACGATATTTTGAAATTATCATTATGTTAAATACACTTTCAGTGATTAACCATCAAGAATTTCTATTTCAGCTTTTTTATAGGTATATATATTATCACACAGTTTGCTTTTTATTCTTGATAATTGAATATAACCAGTTAATAGTTGAATAAACAAATTTTCGCTTTTGTTGTGCATGTCAGTTTTTATTTGGTTCGAAGGGGTTTCAGCTTCAAAATTGTCGGCATCGTCAAGGATTCTAATCCTTCGGGAGGTTGAATTGAATTCGTGTCAAACAGTTTTGCCGTTCAATCGAGTTGATGTCTAACGACCCATTTCGACTGCATATATGCATATATATGTATACACCTTGCATCTCAATTTGCGAGAGAGAAATTTTTATTTAGTATTTGATTGATTTTTATACTCATCTATATGCAGATTAGAAATATTCTTCCTCTATTACGAATCTTTCCCCCTGACGAAGTATATATGATTTCAAAGTTTACTTTTCAATTTTTATGTCTCTTTCAATTAATTTTTTTTTAATTTTAATTTTTATTTTATTAAAGGAGATTTGGTGTAAATTACAATTTTGTATTCTCTTTCTGCCTTTGATGTGAAGTTTATAAACACATATCA
The DNA here is from genome assembly GCA_030522945.1 of Trichopria nigra. Classification (NCBI taxonomy): domain Eukaryota; kingdom Metazoa; phylum Arthropoda; class Insecta; order Hymenoptera; family Diapriidae; genus Trichopria; species Trichopria nigra. Next base: position 2,736 of record JAPYZR010000684.1, on the reverse strand, counting down.
CATAAGTCACTGAATGCTCATATACTACTGTCATCAATACAATAAAGACGATTATTATTATAAGTATACATAGACGTTGTTGTGCAACCAATCAACCTTTTAATCTAATACTTTTTTGGTTATATTAATATATATATATATATATATATATATATATATATGTGTGTGTGTGTGTGTTGCTTATGACTGAACATGCGACTTCAATTAAATTCCTCACGGAAAGTGAATGAATATGTAACACTTGAAAATTAAACCTTGATATTATTTATCTATCAAAATATAATGATTTGCCCTTAATTAGTAAAAATATTTCAATTAATTGAAGTTTACCCTTATATATATAAAGATATAAAAAATTTACAAAATGTAACTAACAAGTATAGATGATATGATACGTACAATTAAAAGTTAGATTCGAATGACAGTCATTTAAAATCGATTGAATATTACGTAAACCTAACGCAACCTCCAATGTGGGTTAATAAATTTCTCGCACGTTGTGTAAGACTCTTGTCTTAATTAATGTCATCTAGTAAAAGTGACTTTCGTGACATTTTTAATCGGTGCCAATCTTGACATATTAGGAGAATATTCAATTCATCACGAGAATCAACGACGATGGTGTAAAAATAATTTCTGACCTTTCTGACGAATAATCTGCATGCCTGCTCTTAATTTGTAAAGATTGAACGTGCATCAATCGATGATCGTTTTGTACGCTTCAAAAAAATTCGAAATCGCGCTCCAATTGACATAAAAGTATTTCACGGGTATCCCAGCAAACATAACAGGCATCAATTGTGTGACAAATATATCATGATTTTTATTGCGCAATAATGTTACATTAATTTTTTTTTAAATATTTTGTGAGTAGTTTTTCAGTACTCCTTTTTGTGCAGGTACAACATATATTACGTTATATATTAGTAATAACTCCATCAAGAGGTAATACTTTAAATTGATATGATCTAATGCATATTAAAAAATTGTTTGTATTAATTTTATTTCTTAAAGTTAAATATTGATGTTTTTACTAAATTACGTATTATAAGAATAAGAATTACCCAAGCATTGCATTGTTGAGGTTTTCCAGGTGCAAAGTGGGTGGAGGTGAGCGAATGGTCACCTGGTGATTTTCGTTAGCGATAAATTGGACCTGTTCATCACCATTGTATCGTGTTGCCGCGTCCCCGCCTAACGTGAGACCTTTCAAATCTCCCATCGTCCACTATGCTTATAAAATCCAGCAATTTTCGCGCCTTCCTGTAAAAAAAAAATGATAATGAAACATTCATTCATTACAAATTGACATAATATAAGTTGACATTTCTAACTTATAACTACTTGAATAAGTTGGATGATTTTCTGTAAGGTATTGCAATTCAAATAATATTTTTAACATACATTTTTATGAATAACAATACATTAATTACTATATAACAGTTTCAAAAGTCCAAAAGTAACGATTAAATTTTATGTATAATTGTTATCGTAAACAATGGTCAATAAGACATCTTGCTTATTACATTCTTAGAGCTTTTACATATATGAATGATATGATGATACATATATGAAAATACCGAGACGAGACTTGGAAGACTTTTGTCCTCGGAAGCAGAATTTAAATTTATCACCATCGCGTTTTTCCGTATGATGCACTGAGCGAGATACACAATATTTAAGGTCGTTTATATCTACGACTTCACAGAGGATATATATTTGCATTGATTACTAATGTATTGTATAAAGTAACTTTCGTAAAAGCGCTAAAAAGGATGATGTGCATGGTCTAGTAGTAAAACATTATTTTATTATAATTATATTTAACTAAATAATACTGATACAGATAAATCCAAGTAAAAATTTCAATTGCAATAAGAATGAAGAATAACCGCATTTTTTTGAAAAAGAAAAATTGAAATCTGATTTATTAAAAAAACAAGAAAAAATGTTTTTAAAGCTTATTTTTTATATATAGTAAATATACACATATAACTTTCAAGGAATCATGGAACATATATAGAATAACTCAAGAAGTTTCATGCTTTACCCAAGAATATAGCAAACTTCACTTGTTACGCAAACGCGAAACAAGTGGCAGTTTATATTTTTAATAACATTAATTAATTTAAAGTAATTGTAAAGAGTAATTTAAAGCCGGTTTTAATTAAATGGCGATTTTGGTTTATTAAACGAATATATTATTTATTTATAAGATATAGTGTCAAATGATTTACTTCATAGGTCAGCTACTAAAAGAAGCAATCTATTCTTCAACAGATGCACGTAAAAGATACTCATTGAAAGTTCTCAAAATACCGTGAAAAGTTTCCTCGTTATTTGGCCTTTACCCTACTCCACTTCGGAATACCCTTCATTGTAAAAAACGTATTAAATATATATTGGCGATTTATTAAACCTATTGTTACATTATATATATATATATGACTAAAATTGATTTCAGTTCTGGTAGATTTATGCATCTATATATATTAGATATATATGTACAATGCATAAAACTGCAATATCTTTATAAAATCTATATAATTGCATCAACATTTTTTATATTAAATTCTTTTAATAAATAAAATGGCAGGCGTTAAATTTATTACGATTGATAAATTTAACTCTTTACAGACCCAGGTGAAAAAGTTATATATTCATTATATATAAAAAATGTATAAATTATATATGACTATTTATATATAAAATTGGGCATATATAATCTATATATAT
>JAPYZR010000682.1:0-34253 GCA_030522945.1 Trichopria nigra | reverse complement strand
CTTCCAAAACATTTTGCTGTTTCCCACCTCTGTGCCGAGCTAACATCCATAATTTAATAATTTTCGCAAATTTTACCTTCATTCGACCTTGCCATGACTATGTTCATAATATCGTATAAATATCGTTTTTGACGCAAAATTTCCAGCCCTTTCCGAATCCGGTGTCAAAAATAGTAGTTCCCATTTAAAAAAATTAACCTGACCTTGAAATAACCTTGAAAATCGAGTTTAAGGTCAAGATTGTTGGTACCATTGGATGGCCCCCTCTATCCCCATCAACTTTTGTAGAGGTCATTTTTTGATATCATTCATTTTTACAGAGGTATCTGCGTGGTCGGATTAAAATGAAACACCCTGTATGCGTGTGCTCCCCTTGTAAGCTTCTTTTTAACATTTTAATGTCCATTATGATCTAAAGAATTTACATTCGATAAAAAAACATTTTTTTTTTGTTTCCAATGAGCAAATTCAATACTTCGATCCCCACAACAGAACATTCGTAAAACTTGAGCAAAAGTATGTATAAGGAAAATTTGCCAAATGGATTGAAACGCGAAAGAAATGAAAGAAAGCGTTACAGTGAACTAAATAAACAAGCTGTATAAAGTGAACGTATTTACTAACTGTTTTTCTCCGTGTTAAATATACTCTTGATGAAAATATTGACGAACCACTCGAGGGAGTACTGATACATCGTATCTACGTACTGTAGATCCGACAAACAAAAGAAAAGAATTTGGGCTCGCTGTGCGACGGGGATATAGAGCGATCGGGTGATGTCGATATCGGCTTGCGTTATTTCTGCGGCTTCCACTTTTAACTGAAAAGTAGAAAAAAGAGTACAATACAATGCGAACGTATTTTATGCTTTTTGCGTTTCCCAACAGTCGTTTTACGATCAATTTTTACATATAAATAAAAAGGATAAAAAATTCGGGTAACTTTATTTTTTTTTATATTTTTTCAAGAGCACAATTTTACTTTAATTTCGTCGCTTTTCGACTTGGATGCTTCTAGAGTAAGAATTAAATCTATATCGTCCACGGCTGAACCTTGGGAAACCGATAGCTTGTGGAGGATTTTATCCTCAATCTCCTTCAAATCATGCTTCATTTGCGCGCTCGCAACCACCAATGCGCTCCTACTTTCCTCGAGATCCGCCCTTTCTTGCATTACTACCAACGACAGCATTTGATCAAGCATTCCGCTAAAGAAGAATTGGTTTTATATATTTGTTAAAATAAAAGCAAAGTTTAAAATTTTTCATCGTTCTTCAATTTCCTCTAACATTTTTATGCCAGACACGTCATTTGACAAATGAAATAAATGAATTTTAGTATGCAGGGTGTCTTATTATCTAACATTCCTATTGGACATAAATGATAAATGATCGTACACTTACCCAGTAAACGAAAAAGGATTGAAGAGTCAGAAATTGTTCTTTCATGAATGTGAATCCTACTCTATCATTTTCAATCCAATTTCTGACCACTTCTGACTCTCCAATCCTTTCTCGTTTACTGGGTTAATTCCGAGACACCCCGCGTACAATCTTGAAACAATATATATATTGTATTCCAGACTTGGACAATTACAGTTTACGATTCAAACCCTTTACCTGGCAGTCAGGGTGAAATTGACCAGAAGGACTTTCACTGAGACTTCGGGAGTGTAATGTGGATTCGGTAATTTCGTGGTCATGTAAAGTCGGAAGTCGAGGCTGTAGGGCACGACATTGTCGCCGATCTTCAGACACAATTGTCCAGCCTGTCGGAACGTCGTACGCAGCAAAACGGGATCGAGGGACGCTTCGATTTCCAGTCCGACCCCTTCGATCAAGCAACTCCTTCCGAACCTTACGCAACTTTCAAGGACCCGTAAAATGTCCTTGTCGGCCATTTTGGCGATCGACAGACCGCCCACTTTACCCTGAAACGGTCACGTAGCGAACAATTTTTTGAATTTATAAAATTACATGATTGTCTTTCATTAAAAATTAATATAAATCAATGATGCGACGTCTCTATATAGTTGTGTATAACTCCCCAGTAAATGAAAATTTATTGGCGTGAAATAATTTTGAGATGCATCAAAGCTTATAAATAATTAGTGCATCAGAATTTTTCTTTTCAGGATCGTTGATTACAGATATACAAAATTCAAAATGGCGCGGCGAACAAGTTTTTTTAAGAATTGCTCGAAACTTGTTATACTCGAAGGTTTTGAGGTCACAGAATCTGACTTTAGATTTTAATATTCAAAATGGTGGATCTACTATGATGGATTGAAAAAATGTCAGAAATTACACGAGAATCGCCCGTTATAACGGCACATCTATTCGGTGCAATATTAAATGTTTATTTAAATTTTGATATTGTGATACTAAAGTGTTTTACAAGACTGCGTTGTTTTTAATCCTTAAAATTCGAACACCCTATAAAATGGGCTAAAAAAGAGATGATTTAACCGTCATCCCTTGCCCATAAAACAAATCAAGCATAAACAAGATTGAATTGAAAATTAAGTATGATTTAAATGTATATAATTGGTAATCATTACATCTTAAAAACGTCATATTTATAATCTCATATCGATACAAAGAAATGTATATTTGAAAAAGGTAACGATCTCGTATATTCAGATATTGAAATGTGATTTTTAAGGGTAACAACGTCGCATATCAGAGTATAAATATATAGACTATATATTATATGAATAGAAGTGTTTTAATGTTTATTAATGATAACGTTTTTGTACAGTACACCAAAAAAAAAGTATTGTTGGAGCATCCATACTATGGTTGTATCAGCCATCCCAATAAAAAGAAAGATTGATTGGTGAAAACTTGGATTAAAAAGGAATAAAAAGGATTAAAAATGGATTCATTTCTTCTACAACGAATACTTCTGAATTCTTGTTAATCCTAGTTTTGATGTTTTAATCATTTTTTTTACCGTAATATAAATATAGTTATCAAAATGTGTTAGAAAAATGTCATTATCATCTTATTCTGCAAATGGATTTCATCGAAAAGAGACGTGTTGTTGTAAAAGTTATTTATAAAATTTGTTTATATCTCTCCATATAATAAATGTAAATGCATTGAAATGGATTCGGTGAAGGCAAAAAAAAAAAGAATTCACTAACAATGACGCAAATTCATTTGAATGCTTCAATTTCATTTTCAATAAATTGTTCAATAAAATTCAATTCAATTTAAATGAATAAATAATATTTCTAAATTAAATTATTGGCCTGTTTAACAAATATATATATACATCTGCTTCGAAAAGTAATGTCTACAACTTAAATTTCATATTTCATTTTATATTAATCCAACAATAATCATTACATACAATTCAAAATACGTTTATTTTAAATTAAAGTGGATTGAAACGTATATAATTTTGTTCTTTTTTTTCAGGTATTTTTTTCAGATTTAAATGTATTGAAAAGCATTGAATGTAATTTATAAGTATTATTCAAGCGAATTTAAATGCATTGGAATGTAATAATTGTACGGATTAATGTAATAAATTAATGTAATAAATGTACGGAAGTAGAGAAGGACATAAAATTGCCATTATTTAAGGTAAAAGTTACATTTTTTGGAATTTGTACTATATGAGTATGACAAAAATTGGCATTGATCATATCAATTTATATTACAAAAAATTGCAATTTTTCTCAGGATGAAGGTCTGTTCTCAAAATTCCATCTGGTATGGTTAAATTTATAAGATAATTTTTCTCCGTGTATAAAAAATAATTGTAACAAAAAGAAAAAAAAAAAAAAACTAAAATATATCCCTACACAATTGTTTAAAAAAAAAATATTACAATGAATTATTACCATATATTATTGCCATAATTAATAATTCATATGAAAGTTATACCAGAATAAATGCTTATTTAAAATTTAACAATTAAGAAGAAATTTCCGGAAATTTATCATTTTTCTTTTTTTTTTTGTTTTTGACCCAGTTGTTTTTCCCGTGCAGCGACATATACCTGTTCGTACTGTACGTAAAATAAAATTGGCCTCATCCATATTAATTATATATATAATATAATAACCGAGAAACAAATTATACAAATTCTAAACGTTCTTTTTTTGAAAATCACAATTGAAAAAAAAAATAAATAAACATAATAACAAAATTCCATTATAATTAACAATTTTTAATATAAATTTTACTATAAAGTGATAAAACAAAGTTCCTATATCCCTGGTTTTCGTCATTCATTTACCAGCACAGCAGTATATATATTTAGCACAGAATTTGTTTTCAGGCATTACGCTTTTTGGAATTAGTGAATAATTTTCCGACATTTTCTCTGTTAGTTGAGAGTAAAGTTCTTGTTTACGTATACGTCAAGCGTGGAGAGAGCTCAGTGAATACCGTGCTTATATTACTGAGCAACGCTTAAGCCGTAACAGACGTTTTACGTCCCGTATCTCATCAACGTAAAAGACGCAAAATTTCCGCGTAAAAGGTGATAATTTTTTACGGTTCTTTTAGTTGCATACTTTATATTTATAAAAATTTACGTTCTTGAAATAAAATTTGTAATAGCTCCGACTATAACTAACTAACTAATTAAAAATGATTTTAAAAAATATAAGGAAAGTCGTTAAATTTATTGAGAAAACGAAAATTGCGTTTAAATGAATCCGAATATTAATGTCATATCTTTAGTCAGTTAAGAGAAAAACCAAAAGCGTTGCTCTAAAATTGCACATACAATTATACAATACAATTTTATAAACTAAGAATAATAACGACAAAAACAAAAACAAAACAAAAAAAATCAATAAACATAAAAATAGAATAGAAAAGGATAACAATAGAAAATTTGAATTACTTTGATTATTTCAAAAGTTATTGAATATTGAAAAATATTAAATATTAAAATAAAACAAATAATAAACGAACGAATTGAGACGAAATCGATGAAAATCGACGAAAATAAGTGGAAAATCACACGATTTAAAAAAAATGTTTTATAGTTGACGTTATTGTTCAAACTTGTTAACTTTTAATTAAAGTTACATGAAAGAACAATATGTTAAAATAGAACGAAAATATCAAACAAATGGAATAAACGTATATATCAATATATTCGTCTTTTATATCGTAACTCTCGTCAATTAAAAATATTTTTTTCAATCACTGTTCATCAATTTCCGTCGATTTTCATCGATTTTCCTTCAGTTTTATTTTTTATTGTGTGCGCGTGATTGTTTGTAGATGTGCTTAAATATTATCAATTTGTTTTTTACATTTTCATACGTGTATTTGTCAGCATTTCGACTAAAATTAAAACAACAGAATATAATTGATAGACGAGGCAAGAAATATAAAAAAGTAGAATGTTACAATATATGAAATGAAAAAAAAAATACATAAACTTCGACGACACTAAAAAGTTAAGAAAAACTGTTAGAATTGGCATTGATAAACATGACAGTTTGTAAAATCTTCTAAAAGTATCATCCAAAAAAATATGTTCCAAAAAAGTGGATACAAATTGAAAACAACTTGACAAACAAGTTTTTAATTCAAAAATCGATTTTTAATATTTCGTCAACTTGCTCTAATTCATGTTGTTCTGCATTAATTCAAATGTACGTACTCCAACACTGATTAACTATCTTCAACGCATCTATAGGTAATTTGCGGAAGTAAATATTTCGTTCGAAAATCAGAGGCTGACGCTACCATATAGGAACTTTTGATTGTCGCAATAAATTTATAGTCACGTGACGTCGCATATGGGAACAAGAGGCACGGTGATGCAACTTTATGAATGGTATATATATATATATATTCTCTCTCTCTCTCTATATATATATATATATATATATATATATATATATATTCGCGCGGCTATCTCGTCCGTACTTTAAAAATCCCTTGGGCTTTACCCCTGCCAGTAAGCATTATCATACCATATCATTTTCTTTTTCGTTGTCAACATTAGGAAATTCGTCACGATATGTCTGGGCAAAATGTCTCATTTAATATTGACTTTTAAATCGTATTTTTATTCTGAATGTTGAAAATTGTCTTTCGCTTAACAAACCATATTGCGAATCCAGCGATTGGCCTGGCCTTGCGGATCGATGAACAATGGCCACCGCTTCGAATTTGTTACCAGGACAGCGTTTTCGATGGATAGAGCGTCTCGGGGTAAACCTTCGATCTGCCATTTCCTTATCTCTACGGCGTCGCCCAAAATCGACACGGGGGTGCATTGCGCCGTGTGCGGTACACCCTCGCCCAGGACGCGATACCAAGAGGTTAGAAGCCGCTCTCGATAAACGTCGGTGAACGGCGTCAGATAAGCTATTGCTCCTGAAATCGAGTTATCAGCTGCGACTTATCCACTTCCAACGAGTGGGCCAAATCGGCAATCATAGTGGAATGGTCTATATAGATTGCTTTTAATGATTATACGCAAATAATCCCTTTAATCTAATTGCTTACGATTGATATGGGATATATGACGAATACAAATATTTAAAAGTATTATTGAAAGAAATTCAAAACGATAAAATTGAATTTAAGCTATATTGCGAACTATAGTATACCTGAAGACAATAGAGTGTCACCGACGACGTTCAACAATGCAATTTTGATCTCCTTCACCGTAATGATCCATCTCTTTTGCTCTCCCGCCAAGCCAGATATCAAGCGTACTGCTCGTGACATCCGTTCCTCGCAAACTTGCTTCAATCTCTCGAGTTCCGCTTTTTTGTCCTCCTCTGCTTTCAACGTATTTTGAAGCAATTCGAGGCCATCTTGTACGGCTTTAAGCCTGGCAATTGCCGCGGCGAGGGACTCTTCGGTGGCTTTAAGATCCTTCTCGGCTGCTGCTAAGGCCGCCATTTTTGGTGCCACTTTCAAGTTTACAAAGTAGTACTTGTACATGGCGTGCGCCCACAGACACAGCGAATGACATGCTTTCGAGACTTTGATGACCTGTTTATTGGGAATTTTCGAATTTTCAAGACGACAGTAACGTCGGCAAGTTAAAATGTCGGTTGGAAAATTTATCGAAAGTTTCGGATAATTGTTATTTCAATACAATGAAATTAATTCCATTTAATTAAGAAAATGGACGATTATAGAGTCTGAGGATAAATACGAATTTAAGATACTTTTGTGCAAGCAAAAGTAACACCCAAAAAACGATATCCTAACTTTAAGGATACCCCACTTATTTTGAGAATATGTGCCCCTTACATAAGCACCATGAATACATATTCTTAAAATAAGAACAGCTCCCCCTTCATACTACAGAATATGTGCTTGGCTTTTGTTTCAAGTATACATTCTTAAATAGATGAATATTCTTCCTTTTATTGTTGACGAGATTATATGCTTAATCTAAGACGTGTTATATTCTTAAATTTAGAATATAATTGGATATAAATGGAAAAATGTTATTTTCTTTCTTCACACATACTTAGCATATATTACAATGAATGGGAGAATATGACACAACGAGAACGTAAAGATAAAGGATGTAAGCACAATGAAACACTAACCCCTAAATTTAAACCTGCCCTCACGTACAGTTCAATACCTCGAAACCTTTAAATTTTGAAATTTTCGGTTCATGGTTTCATTGTTCTCAGACCTATTTAAAATATATACAAATCCATATATAAAATCCCTCTAGATTAATTTAATACTGACTTATTTATTTATACCTTTATGTTGTCGTACATTCTTAAGTGTCTGTATATTTAGGAATATTATTCTTTCGTTTTTACAATAAGAACTGAATATTCTTAAAATAAGAATTTTCTGTACTTCATTAAGAATATTACCAAAAATATGGAGGAAAGTGGGTAATTTTCTTAAAAGTAGAATATCGTTTTTTTCAGTGAAGGGTTAATATCAACTTCTGTTTCGAAAAAGTAGGCTTACATTTTTAAATTTATTGAAAAAAAAGAAAATGAAAAAATTTATTCAGATTCGGTTTCATGTAAACATTTTTTCCCCGATTGTTTAAAAACAAAGTGGCGCAATATTACAGACAAAAAATAAATTTTTTTCTTAACAAAAATTAAAATAGATGACATTTTTATGTTTGTTTTTAAAAAATCGAAATAAATATTTTTATATATACTTTAGACAATTTCGTATATATTTGTGTATTTTGATTACTCCGATTATAAATGTGATCATTGTAATTAAAAACTAGCACATTTTCAAGGACAAAATTAAAAAAAAATTTTCCTTAATTTATGTTCTTATATATGTTATACCTGCATATATATGTATAATATATTATGAAAACACGATTTTTCAAATGTTCTTTTTTTTTTCTTTGACCTTGAAAATGACTTTCTCTCGATTGAAAAAGTCAATCCCGGAGTGGCACTTGGGTAATGTCACTCGTGAGAAATTTTTTCTTCCAATATTTGCAAAAATGAAAACCATTTTCAATTTTGGTAAATTCGAATGTTCAGAAAATATTCAGAAAATATAGAAATTGAAGAATGAAAAAGTTCAATATGCGATACAAGTATAAATATTTCATAGTATCAAAAACAAGATTTAGGAAAAAATCAATAAATTTTGTTCAAAAATGTTTTGCAATCATTAATTCCGTAATAAATAATGAGGTAGAATAAATTAAAAAAAAAACTGTTTTCATTATATTACAATATTTCATTAGTGGTGAATGAAAGAATGAATATCTGTTTTTTGCTATTGTGATTACTAAAATGTTTTATGAAAGATCGAAAAATACTTCCGAACGTCTCCAACTTTTAATCATTGGGGAGCTAATGCAGATGTCGCCTTTTCTCGAAAGTGGTAACAGAGATTAGTAGGGGTAAACGCATATCGTGTATTCCCTTAATAATGAGGATATATATATATATATATATATATATATGTAATACCGATACATGCGTGAATGTGCAGTAATTATAATGACTATACAAATAATGAAAGAAAAAGTCTCTCGACGTAATATTATTCCTAAAAAAATATTTAAATTCGCTCAAAAATACGATAAATTCAATAGAATTTTTATTAAAGGCGCTCAGTTTACCTTCTCTGGTTGAAAATCGGGATTGTCGATGTAAAGCTTCAGTTTATTGATCATTTCTTCCGTGATAGCTTCTTTATCAAAATTGGCGAGCTCGGATAAGAAACGCCCTGCGTCCGCCAGCATTTGAACACCCGGAGTCCAGTAGTCGAAAATCTTTTGTCCTATTTTCTCGCCAGGGAGCTTTTCATCGAAACAATCAAGTTTTGAGCGCATCAAATTACGCACTCACGCCATCTCCACATCTATAACTAACTATACACTATCTGCCAATATCTCCTTTCATATTGATCACATTAAAATACTCGAGCGTACTAAGAATAAGTGCCCCGAGTCTGATTAACCTCAAATTTAGCTCAATAAAAAATGTACTCGGTGTACGTATATAAATTTGACAAAATTCTATATACGTAAATACCTTTATGATGATGTTATTTAGCTTTAAAAAAAAAGCTTTTCTCACCCCAAATTGTTTATTTAAAAGATTTTAAAGTGATTATTTTTAAATTAAAATAACTTTTTAAAAAAGTACTAAACATAAAGTAAAGAAAAAATGTAAATAAGACAAAAATAAAAAATGGAACTCACTCGAAATTGTGTTCTCGTCACGAGTTCTATGTTCGGCAGAGAATTGAGATATTTAAATCAATGTCTGTACATGCAAGAACATTCGTACACACGTGCATAAAAAAAATACTAATTGTATACATATATTCGACGTAGTATTGTTGGTATTTTTCTCTATAAGCAAAAACCATAGGAAATCTTTAAAAAAAAAAAATACACAAAAAAATGAATAAAAAAAAATTTTTTTCACCACGAAGGAAACTAAACGAAGGAGTCTAGAAACTAATCGATATATTCATAAAATATATTTTTTTTTACAATTTTTGGTCTATTTCTATTTCTATTTCTATTTCATGAAGAACAATTAATTGTTTTTTTTTTAAGCTAAATAACATGAACCGTCAATAATGGAAAGATTGAAATAATTTTTAAAATTTCCTTCAAACGACGTGAGATATATTTGTTTACTATATTAACCTAAAATAATGCGAAAATTTCAAAGTATAAATGTATGTATACGAATAAAAAAATAAAAAAAAATAAAAATGTAAAGGTAAATTTTCAGAGCGATATTTAGATGTTAAATGTAAAAATTCATACCACTTTTGGTTTGACGTCCTTCACAATACATATAGCTTCGATAACGAGTATAACTCCAGCCGGTGGCTTTTTTAAAGCCTTTACCTCAGTGATGTCGCTCTTATTTAAAGCTTTTAAGCTATTTTCGGCAGCTTCGAGCATTGGTCTGGCGACACCTGTCGAATTTTTAATAGTTTTTAAACGAGCATTTTTTTTTTCTACAATTTTATGTCGAGCAGTTACTAAACAAATGTATCCTTCACTCGCAGTTGCATTACATTTCGTTTACTTTATAATAGCGATAAAATAGCTAATGTTTCATCATTCATTTTTCTATATACTTGTAACATTAATTTGTTTATTTGTTGATTGAAAATTATATAATCACTATTTGTTTATTTTTCTAAAATTTCTTTACTTAATTAACTCCAAATTTGTTTATTCTGTACGCAATGAAAAATCAACTAATGCCAATCTGAATTCTTTTACTTTCATGTCATCTTAGTAAATTATTTAATAAAAGAATGATAATGATAAAAATTGTTAAAATCTTTCGACTTTATCTTACTCAAATCAGCTTCGGCATCATCTTTAATCGCTTGATTCATGCGTTTCAGTTTCGTGGCTTCTTTCTCCTGCTGCAACGCATCCGCCCTGGTCTGTTCTGCTTTAACCTGTATTAGTTTAGCATTATGTGGTATATATTACTCCAATTAAATAGATTTCAGCCGTGAATTTCACAGAAATTCTAAGTATCGCAATAATGTATATACTACAAACTAGGTGTTTCCAATTACAAATAGTCGGCCGTAACTACACGACGTTTATTTTCAGCCCAGCAATCGCAATAAGTAACAATTATGTTACAAATATATCACAGTTATTTCTTACATCAATGTTACATTAATGTTACATAATTGTTACATTTTGGTTGACTGGGAGCACAATAATGAATTTAAATATAACGAAATAACTTGTGAAGTCAATTTTACGTTGTTTAGTTTGCCCCCCCCCCCCCCCCCCCCACCCCCCGCCACCCTATTTTGAAACTTTATACTTTTGGTACCACAAGTTCGAAATAAGCCACCCTGCAAAACCCCGATTATAATGAGTTCCGATCAAATTCAAAGCAAACTTGATGTAAATAATTGGCGTCCTCCCTTGCCGACATTTTCATTTTCCCACCAGAAATTGCATTATTAAATCGTTCATTTAAATCAGGCGATAAATCAACATTTCATTTCTATATTACCCGATTTTTGTTAAATAGAGTTTTCTGAAATAGTAAATATACAATGAATTAGGGTATTGTCATTTCAAGGGGAAATTTGCAAGGAATTCGTCATTTCATGGTAGATAATTTTAGATCGCATTCCAATAGAGATCTTTAAATTTAATTGAAATATTTCAATACCTTTCGAACCGTATTTAGGTATATATGGAAATATAAAACATCATTAATTAATGCACATGAAATTCAATATTTCAATAACCTGAAATGTTTATTGATTATTCCCTTCACTCCGCCCTATACGCAACAAACGAATAACTGATTTGTGTCGTACTATAAATAAGAATATCTAACATTGATTTCTTTCATGAACATTTAAACAGACTAAGGAGTAAGGTTCATTGATCCGCAAGTGTACTTCAATTATTAATGGGAGAGGATATAAAAGCAGATCATTTAGATAATGGTTGTACTTTTAAGGAATTGAATAATAGAATAATAATAACGAATTTAGCAAATGCGTAATAAATTGAAATATTATATATATAAATCCTAAGGCATAAAAATATATACTTACTGTATCTTCAGTAATGCGTTCGATCATGACGGCAGTGGCTACAGCGGCCCTTTCAAGCTCTGGTTTCATATTCGCCAATATAACCTGCATCTCTTTCACCTCGACCTCAGTGTTTGCAAGTTTATTCATACCTTATTGCAACAAAAAGGATAGAAAATTACACAAGTCCGACGTTCCGGATTTTTTAAAAGATCCGACATGCAAAGGCTTTTACTTTCCACTTGGTTTGCTTACGTAAATAGGTAATTAAAGCGACTATATACCGCGGGTCAGTTATAAAATTCAGAAGTGAACATTTAAATGATGTATCGAGCTGGAAAGAATTTCTCCACGAAATTATATTTGTGTATATATATATGTTACTGAATAAGGTTTGCGGGCTCTCGCGTTAACGTGCGCGAATATGTCTTTGTCAGAGAAACGGATAACCTGCGAGAATTTTTAATGTAAATTGCCAGGAATACCTAGAGTGAGTATACATAATCCCAATAAAAAAAAAAGTAGTTTAACATTCTGAGCTTTATATTAGAAAAGTTGTAAAAACGAGTTTCGGTCTTCAAACAAATATCCTTCAAAGGATTTGCTCCTCAAATATGAAATTTCTTCTTTTTTTTTGACGGAAATAGTTAAGTTTCTTTAGAGTATGTACAATATAATAAAATTGTAGAATTGTTTTGTATATATTACGACAAAATAAGTATCGAAATTTATGATATGTTTATTTGTGTACCCTTTTGGATATATCGATTGGAACATTAAAAAGGGAATATAAAATGATAGAAATCAACCCCGACTTGAATTTGGTCTCTATTATTTAAAGAGTTAAAACAATATTTATTGTATGCTTCAAACTTCTCATGCATTTTACTCATCCGAATGTTTTGCTTTATTGAAAACGAAAAAAAAACGATATTGATGAGCCAACCTGATGGTTGGTTTGATAACTCAAGTTGACGTAACTATTCTCATGGTTGACTCAATTGTTTCTTCAGTTGATACAACCGTAGTATGATAGCATCAACAATACTTTTTTCCTCATATTTCATACATTTTATACATACGTAAGATGTAATACAATATTTTATATATAATATTTAAACGTTTAATAAATGCTAGAATAGTTGACTAAAGATTATTTAAATTAAATTATTTAAAGTCAATTAAAGAAAACCGGTGACTGATAGATTCGACATACATCTCCGAATATTTATATATTACTCATTCGTCATTTATTCCTACAATAAACTGAGAAAGATACAGGTGGAAATTGAATCTGGTTAAAAAAAAAGGCGCTGGGAAGTTTTCTCTGACAATAATTGGACACTAGACATGCGGTGGGACACAAAATTCGATTACTGCCCGGAAATATAATACTGTAAAAGAATTTCAGTCAGTGTCAGTCCAGTTTTACTCCAAAAATGTTTGTAGTCTGATTACAAGTCCAGGCCATTACTAGCGCCACTCCAGTTTAGCCCTAATATTATTTCAACTTGTCACGTGTCAAAACGTGCTATGTTAATTCTATACAGTATAACTTGTAACATAATTAATCCTCAGGTACTTGAACAGATTATACGTAATATAGTAAAATATAGGTAAAGACAATATAGATTCATGTAAGTGACCGAGAAAAAAATAATTAAATTAATTCATAAACTAGACATATACTTGACTAGTTTTTCAGGGATAAACGCATAACATAGATTAAATAAAAAGAAATAAAAGTTTGATAATCGAGATGGAAAATATTCATATCAATATTGGCAATATATGAAATTATAAAATGAAAGTTGACAAACAGCACATGTGTAATCAAAAGTAGACTAGAATTTTATTAAAATTTTAGTATAAATCTGAATAAACGATTTTATTTGATGATAATTTAAAAAAAATATCCACATATTTTTGTTCCAAAGACGTTTTACATATCTTCAAGTCCAGGGGAATTTCGACGAATATTTTGATAAATATTCATAATAATACAAAAATGCCAATACAAACGAAATTTACAGTTGGCAAAAGGAGAGAGAATAAAAACAGAAAGATGATAATAAAAAAAATTAAAGGGGGTCGTATTATATAATATTTTTAGTTTTCATAAAGGGATTGTTTTTTAAATACATTATTACTTATGATTTCACGTCATTTTTTCAATATCATGTGATTTTCTGGCTTCAAAAATATTGTTAGAAATATGGTATATTTCTGACGCATGCTACTTTTTCATAAATTATACAAAGAACCATCCTGGACAGCCTTCGCAGTTCACTAACAAAATTGATTTTTGTCTTTGGAAATTCCATTTTATGAAGCAAAGGATAATGCAATTACCTGTGGATAATCGAGAAATTCCGGACGTTAGCTCCAATCGCTTTTTCTCAAGGAGGTCCCCGTAACTTGATATCAGCTCTAAATAGGACATCGGAGTGACGTAGTTGTGGCGGCTTAGCTCCTAAATTTAAAATTCACGTTGAATTATCGACTGAGCTATTTCCAAGGTTTCATTGAGCGAATAATTTACTATCGTCGCGAATCTCTGATAAATGGTCGCGTTTATAAATTTGACACGACGATCCGTCGTCTAAGACAGAAACGACCCGCGAATAACAGCATCGGATTATAAAGGGAAAATATTACAAAACGTATTGTAAACTAAGTTTGAAAATGAAGAAGTGCTCAAATAAGGATTTTTACGGGAATTGTTTAAGCGAAACATTTTTGTATACATTATATATAACGAGAATAGATATGAAGTTGAGTATAATATTTCGAATATATAAATATGGACTGCCAATCCCTCGTAGAAAATGACACCAGTTTCAGCCCTACTTTTCTGGCCTCTATGTTAAAAGTAATCCTGAAAAAATGTCCATAAACTGGCCATATTTTTTGCTACGGATGTACTGTTACTATAATATTCGATATATTGTTTGAATTTGACCGAAATGAATTGGAAAATTCCTTCGTCATATAAGAATGTAACAAATTATCATGAATTAAGATTTATTAAATCCGAACAAAAATTCACTGAAAAAAAAAAGAAACAAATGGGAAACGGAAAACGGAAAGCAAGGAAAGTACCCGGACGGAAAGGAAAAGAAAAGTTAAAGTATAGGAAAGGAAAGAATAGGAAAGGAAAAGAGAGAATGGTGAAAGGAAAAAACACGAAGGGAAGTAAAAGAAAAAATAATAAAAGAAGATGAATGAAAAGGAAAGAAAGGAAAAGGACAGGAGGGGAAAAGAAGAAAAAGAAGCTAAAGGACAGGAGAGAAAAGAAAAGGAGAAGAAAGGAAAGAAATGGAACAGTAAGGGAAAGGAAGGAATGGAAAAGAAAATCAGAAAAAAATGGAATTAAAAGGAAAAGAATGACAAGGAAAGGAAAAGAAAGAAAAGGAATTGAAAGGAGGAGAAAGAAAAGAAGAGGAAAGGAGGAGAAAGGAAAAGAGAGGAAAGGAAGGAAAATAATCTCTATGGAAGGACATGAAAGAAAAGAAGTAAAGGAGAAGAGAGGAAAGGAGAGGAAAGAAATAGAGAGGACAGAAAAAAATAGGGAAGGAATGGAAAAGGAAGGAAAGGAAAGGAAAACAAAAGTAAAAGTAAGGAAAGGAAGGAATGGAAATGAAAACAAAAGGAAAGAAGAGATAGGAATGAAAAGTAAAGGAAAATAAGGTAAAGGTTATAGAATAGGAAGGGAAGGAAAGAAGAGGAAAGAAAAGAAATGTATAGGAAAGAAAAAAAAGGAAAGGAAATATTTTCGATAGTCGGACCTCAAAATAATAAGTTCGTTTTAGTCCCTTCACGTATACTACCATCACATGAACTTCTTTTTTAACCCTTCATGATTGTATCGTTAATCTAATATTTATATTTACAATAAAAGTGTTTGATTACAAATACAAAAGAAAAAGTACATTTTTTCATCTTGAAAATGTGCGCGAAATCACGAAAAGGAACATAAGAATCTCGTATCAAAGTCCACATATATACGACTCGAAACTTAGCCCTAACGCGAGGTCAAGTTTCGTGCATTTAGTGAAATACTTTTTCCAGACACACATTGTAATTCGACTCGCAACTCGGTTCTCAATCCTAATTTATCACTTCCTGGCTCTTACAAATATATCAAAAAATAACGTAGCTACAAAAATAAGGGAAGAAACATTCGCCATTAAGGGATCGCCGTCGAGGAATCAGCGTCCATTACCGTTGCTTTCCGCCATTAGATAACACTTCTCTAAAAGGACACGTTATAGGTTTCTTTCGCAAATATTTAACCCAGCAGGAGTACACAAGGGGAACAAATATCGGCATTAAATGACAGTCAGATTGATATTTAACGATTCTTTCGGGAGTTACGTGAGCCGGAAATTGCGTAATTTTGGAGGAAGTTTAGCGCATTAGATGGTATGATTTGACAAAACTGTCACGTGAAGCAAGTTTTTTCTTCTCACTTTAATGAAATCACGAGCCGTGTATATGAAAGGTCGGATAATCGTATCAAATTCAATTAATGACATCATCTTTTATCATCTTTTCATCTTTTATTGTACAAATCTTATCCTTTGAAGGATGTCTATAGGTTACGTGACTATTATACGAAATTCATGACTAGTCTTAGAAATATCGGACTTCATTAAACGAATTGTTTATTAATAAAGCAATGGGAAAAAAATGTCTATATATATATATTTATCGAGATTTAAAAATTACTGGTATTTTTTATCAGTTATGAGATAAGTATATGACCGACTTTCTATGGTGGGATTCGTCAAAACTACAGTTGGAGCACTTTATGTCTGTTACAAGAATGGAAAAATAATAACGTAAAACTGGCAGCATTAATAATGCAAAGAATTTTTCTTTTTTAAATATGAATTTTACAGATTTTTCTTCCGCATATTTTAAGAAACAATTTTCCTCATAAGATTGAATTTTATAATGAAAAAGTTTTACATGAATATCCATAAAGAGTTCTTAATTTCAAATTTAAACTGCTAAATGTCGAAATATCTGATATTATATATAATACATAAAATACAATTATGAGATATCGTTTTTTTTTTTTATTTTAATATAAATAACTAAAATAAATAACGTAAAACAAAAAATTATCCATTTTTTATTGGCCAAGAGAGAAGTTATACCTGATTTCAAAAAAAAAACATAATTTTTTGTTGTTTTATTTTCAAATTGTTTAATTTTATTACGGGCAATGATATTAGACTACCTTTTCCTTTTCAAAGTCATAAATATCGCGTCGAAAATTAATGTTTTATCAGATACGGGTATTCCGAAAATGAATTCCAAAATGGTGGACATAAAATGCAGATAAAAGGGAATATTTATGTAATTTCGTATCGAAGAGTTATTGGTCGCCCATCACAAATCTGGAGTCAGTTTTTAACATTTCAAAATGGCGGGTCTAATATAACTCCAAAGGCACTAATTCGTAATTTCAATTTAATATTTTAGTCCGTCGTATATTGGATCCGCCATTTTAAATTTTTTAATAATTTTTATAAAACTTGGATATTAAGTTTTATAAAAATCCATCAATAAGTTTTGTAATTTATATGATAGCATATTTAGGACTTTTGAAAGGTAAAATTTAACAAATTCAAAATAAAACAACAAAAAAATATAAAAATTGTTTAATAACGTATGCGCGTTTGGCGTATTTCATCTATAAGAAATGTTATGGCTTTTCCTCTTATAAATAAATAAACCAGGCTCACTTCATGCATAATGTCTCGCTTTATTGGCGGTTTGACATGCCGCCTTCACAAACATTATATATCAATGTCATTTTTGCTTTATTTGACGAATGAAAATACACGTGAGAAGAACGAAACTCGTCTCGAAAATATAAGAAAAATAACCGAACCATATATGACAGTTAACAAATTAAAAAAGTTTTAAAAAAAACTTGTTAAACTTGGAAAAAGTATCAATATTTATAACAATCGTCATAATGAACAAAACCCAAGCAGCACATCTGACTCAGGATGTCCTCAAGAGTTACTCAGGACGTCCAAATGTCCGCTTATTTTATCCTCTCAACATCCTTACGATATCCTCTGATCTAAATAATGATGTCACAAGGACAGTGAGAGGAACTCCTGAGGACATCCTGAGTTATAGTACAGTATGCTACAGGTAGAATAAAAAAAAAATATATATATATATGAATTGAAAAATGTATTAATAAAAAATAATCCATGAAAATATAAAAAATTATTAAAATTACACGATATTATATGACAGTAATAAGGTAAATAAAGGAACGAAAAATATACTGTGTAAATTTGTTATATCAAGTGAATATTGAGCAACATTTTTCAAGGATGAACGTCTACACTGAATTTACCCTTCTACGATATTGACTTTTCTCTCATTACTCTGCTTTCGATTCTTTAAATATGGTGTTCTCAAAGGTAGGTGCTCTCAAAAGTCTTAAATTTCTCAAAAGTATGAAAACTTCACTTTTTAACCGACTCCAAAAAATTCCGAGTACTTTCTATAGTAATTTTGAATACGCATTGTTATTACATAGATGAACTAGAGAAAGATGTATCATAAATAAATAATTGAGAAATTAACATTAATAATTCATTACCTGCATATAACTTATACTGTATTTTTTATCAGTAATAAGGTGTAATAGATATTTACCGCTAAGAAGTCCTCGCTGGCCTTAGTGACACTCGAATGCATAAATTGACAGGTCTTCACGATGGATGCGAGTATTTTATCGGTAATGGACTTATCCCTGATGTCGCCGAGGAAATGCATAGCAACGCTCTAGAATATTACAACAAACCTAGTGAATTTTTGTAATTAAAAAAAAAAACACCATTGACGAAAAATACACGTAAATGGGAATGAAAATATTTGAAAATAACTAAAATTTTTTTTTAAAACAATATTGTAATAACTAAATTATAGAAATAAACGTCAATGTCTTTTATTATTATAATAGTAAGCAAATACGTAATTTAAAAAATGAATACTTCTACTTATAAACCATCAATAAATGATGTTCGGTAATAATTACAGAATATTACTCGAATAATTAATTAATCAAAAAGCAGTCTGCATTCGCGCCCGGAAAGACTATATACAGCATGCTTAAATGTTTCAGCGCCGTGAAGAAGAACAGGAAAAAGGTGTCAACTTCTCATCGATAATGCATATAGCGTATAAATTGAAAATTAGAAAAATTTACCGTAAGCGCGCTGTCTGGCCACGGGAAGAACCAATCGATCGTGCAGCAATTTACCAGCGCCGGAAATTGCCTGATGTAGGCGCGAAACACTTCCCCGATAGGACTGAATTTTCACGGGTCATGAAATCATATCTCATTCAATTATTACTGGGGTTTAACAATTCAATTTCGCGATTTACATTAATATTAAAAAGTGTAAATGATAATGGAAGAATATATAACCGAATATGTAAATTAAATTCATTCTTATACATTATAATTTGTATGTAGCCAAATGCCACGGAACTTTTACACTTCGTAAAGTGCCATGTCCAATAAGCATTGCGTCCATGGAAGACAAACTTCTTATTTATATATGTGCGTACTGAAATTGGTATGGGTTTATGAATGAAGATTTAGAAAAGATTTAGAAAAGATTTAGAATTTAGAACTGTTCAAAACTCATCCTGAAAAACTATAGCAGCAACACTTCGTAAAATCCGTCACTTACGACTGAGCAAGTACAAAGTATCGGTTTAAGTGAACAAAAAATTGTAATGAAATAATTTATAGCTATTCATGTGCAATGAAACAATTTGATAATCTTATGTATTATTCTATTTTATGAGTGCGCTTCATTGTTATTGTAAGTTTATACAACTTTATGAACGATATTAGAAAAATGTATACTTATTGCAATAAGATCGATTGTAAATAAATGCAAATAGGATGGAGAAATGTCCCTCGATTTTATGAAAATTGTAGGAAAGATCGGAAAGTCCTTATATTCTACAATATTCCTACACAACAAACAGTTTCATTCAAATCAAGTGAATTTTAGAATATGTATTTTGATTTCTGATTCATGATCAGCGACCTCAACATTTTTTTTTAAGACTGAAAGTTAAATGTTCCGTGGATTTGCTATATATATATTAATAGAATTATATATATATATATATCACTACAGAATTATAATCAGTTAAAATATAAGTAAAACATCAAAACAAAAAAAAAACAAAAAACAATTGTAAGAAAAATACAAATACCTCATGGTTAAGACAGTATGCAAATTGTTCTTGACCACTTTTTGATAAGTACTGAAAAGATTGCTCCTCGTAATCTGCAATCCTGCTGACTGCACTATGCCGCGCATTGCGTGATAGATTTTGTCATACTCGTCCGCTTGATAAATATTTGGTACATCGCCGCTGTTTAGGATGTTGTTTAAATCTTCCAAAAATGATGGGGTTTTAATCTGCAATCGAAGTAAATTGTTATATAGTTCTAATTCGGATTAGACGCGAACAAAATTGAATTACACGTGGTGTATCCAACGAAAATATTATGCTTATAACGTAAAGTCAATGGGTTATAATAATTGTTTGCTGAATTGCACGTTCTTAATTGAATTGGAGTATTCGCGTAATTGTAATACGTAAATATACATAGAAATGAATTGTACAAACCTTCCACCTGATCGCCAGATATCTGTCGTGTTTATACAATAAAATTAAAACAAATAAAAAATCATAAACAAAATTCATTAACTTCGTTAAGAAACATATATATATAGAAAAATATGTACAAAAATGATAAGAAACTACGTTCATTAAATGATATTTATAGAATTTAATTATAAAACCCTTACATTTATAAAACAGCACCTTTTATTCAAGTTTTTTAAAACGATTTTTTTAAGATCTTTTATATTTCTTACATGTTAAATTTCAATTTACATTAAACATTTTTTTATGAAATTTTGCATTTTTCTTTCTCCGATACTCGTGAGTAAATTAAATTTTACGAATTCACCTGACGTACATTTTAAAATTTAACCAAAGTTTATTCAATATTACGATTTAAAAAATGTCTGTTAAGTTTTCAATGATTTATTTCAAAGGGATTTAATTGCAACTTTTTTATGTTTTGTTACATCATACGTGAAAATGAGAACGTAATGTTGAATACAAGTTTGTGGCACGAGGTAGTATTATGTTTCTTAATCAACCATATAAACTTTCTCAAAGTAATTTATTTCAAATAATAATTGTCATCGTTGACATATATGTACATTATAAATTTCATTAAATTTACTGTTATTGTTTATTCTTGTATGGACGATAAGAGAATTGTAATAAATTATATTATACAGGGTGACCCATTTTAACTTTCCCGGTAGATTATCTTGAAAGGAATGCATTTTCTGAAAAAAAGTTTCAGACATAAGTTTTAGTATTTTTCCCTGGCTATTTAATGATGATCTTGATTTGACCTTGACTATGACCTTGAAGGTTATTTCAAGGTCAAATTAAATTTTTTTAAATGGGAACCCCTACTTTCGATCCCGGATTTGAAAAGAGCGGAAAATGTTACGTTCAAAACGATATTTATACGATATTTTCAAAAAGGTCATGGCAAGGTCTAATGAAGGTGAAATTTGCGAAAATTGTTGAATAACCTTAAAAATCTAGTCCAATATCAAGGTAGCTGGTACCAGAATGTGGCTCTCTTCATTTCTGACATATTTCTTCCAAAACATTTTGCTGTTTCCCACCTCTATGCCGATCTAACATCCATAATTTAACAATTTTCGCAAATTTTTCCAAATCCGGGATAAAAAATAGGGGTTCCCATTTAAAAAAAATCACTCCGACCTTGAAATAACCTTGAAAATCGAGTTTAAGGTCAAGATTGTTGGTACCATTGGATGGCCCCCTCTATCCCCTTCGACTTTTGTAGAGGTCATTTTTTGATATCATTCATTTTTACAGAGGTATCTGCGTGGTCGGATTAAAATGAAACACACTGTATATATAAAATTATTTCCCACTTTTCATCTGAAAGATTTTAATGCAGTTTTCTCTCTTCGTTTCTAGTCGAAATAGTGCACACATTGGAATTTGGATTTGATTCACTCGACATCGTTTGCCAGATTTGGCGACGAAGTGCGTCATCGTAGTGTATTTGAAAATTTAAACACAATGCGGACGATATTTTTCGAGAGGATTATAAAAAAGAGATTTCAAAAAGGAAAAGAGTAAACTCGAAAATCCCTATAAATGTCGTTGTCGGATGACAATAAGTAAGAAAAACTCGTATATATGCAAAACTCGAAAGATATATCAGATAATAAATGTTTTTTAAAATGCAATATGTACGCGAAATGTGTTCCCCAATTTTACCATAAAAAATCTTGTATTAATAATGTAACTTGTTACGTAATTGTTACAGTATTGTTAAAGTAAATCAATATTTTGAAGCTATTAGGTACAAATCCTTTTTTTCTTGTTTGCAACATTAAAAAAACGGATTTCAGATTTAAGTTACGCATTAGGACGTTTTTTTTTAGTGGCTCATCATGTACGGTTTCTGCAACGTTACTGAAACTTCTCTGTAACCAAATCTTCAGCGTAGACATTAATTATGTCTCTAACAGCTACTGAATAACAATTATTAAAGGTGGTGTTTAACGAAATGTTTAATGTATGAATAATATCTATTTGAAAGAATATTGTTATAGTTATATAAATATTTCTTAAACGTTACTAGATCAAAAAATTCTATATTGCAACATATCGAAAGTCTAACAAACGATCTCTATTTAGTCATTTTGTTTGTTATGTCAGCAAGTTTATGACTTTGTACGCTAATTACTGATTTATTCAATTACTTTTGTCAATTAGAGTCTAATTATAATTCCATTTCGTGATTAGTCACTAATTAAGATTGTATGTATAAATAGTAATTAAAAGTTTACTACTTTCAAATAATGAACAGATTTTCATTGGTTTTTTTTACTAAGGGAATAGTATAGCGAGTGAGATTTCTTTCGAATTGGATCGAAATTTTAATCAAGCGCTAAATGCTTCCATATCGTAATTTTTCATAAAATACCTCTCTAATAAATCTCGAAACTTTTCGTAAAAACCAAAAAACACCGAGGTTCGAAATATCGACAGACTTGTAACGAATAGCCTGCGCGCATCCAAAAAAGAGCAAAAAATAAAACGACATGATAAAATGTGCAGTTGACTAATCTTATTACCTCGATAAAATATTGGATAATCTGTTCTATAACAAACAATAACTGTCAGAAAACAACGATAAAAAATGAATTTCAACATATTACGTTATGTAATGGAAATTCAATTATATATATGTTTACGAGAAATACACACGTCGGATACATCACGTTTCATCTCTCTTTGGCTGATTTAGGAGTGAGAAAACATCACTTCTCATTGATTGACCGAAGAAAACGAGGGATCCGACGTGGATGTGTGTATGTCCAGAGGTATTTCCAGAGGTTAATTCAGATCTAGTAATTACAGTCGCCTCAATTTTCTATTGTCCTTTATTCGTACGATATTTACTTCTTTTTAGGACGAACATTTATTTGATGCGCAGTAGGATTTTTTCTTCTTTTTCACGTATAAAACAATTCCACGCGTGTTCTTTTGTTCGCGCTCGACCATTTTCATATAAAACTTTGGTTTTAATATTTACGTTAAAAAGTTAACATTTTTTCATAATTAATATAATTTTCCTCGCTTATAGTGGCCGACATGCGAGTAATCTACCCGAATGTTTCATTTTCATACTTTTATATTAATTATGCCGTACTAGATAGGCGGTAGTAATAAATAATACATTATCCCTTTAATATATATTTCATATGCAAAATTATCTTCTTTTATTGTTTAAAAAAATTAATTTTAAATTCATTTTCACCTTTTTTGATACCAATTTTATAAGAATTTAATCATTTTAGAATTATCGTTCTTTGCAAAAAAATTCTCATTATAATTCTTTAAAGTAAAACAGAAGGAATATTGTTTCAAAGCGAAAATATGGAACTGCCATTTTATATATTTAAAAAAATTCAATGCTATAATTTTTCACAGTTTTATCGACGATTTTCTCCGGTTTTAGGTGGGCAATTACAAATTATAAAAGCATAAAATATATCGTTTTGAATCATACTGCCAATTCATTAATTGATATCTTTGTAGTTGAATAAAATACTTATTGCACCTTTGTATTTTTTACATTGGCTTTGCTATTTTCTCAATTTTAAAAGTGTCCAATTCTATTATTATCATTTACAATTCAGAAATAACTAAAAAGTAATTAAAATGCCATTAAAACCTTATTTGCTTGCTTTGTCACTGTTTTTCACACAAATCATGACATAATGCAATTTCAACGTTCAATCGCCATTTTGGGTGTCGAAAAGTGCATTTCTTAAAAAAAGAAATTCATGGCATATCAAAAAAATAGCCGGAAATTCGAATTTAATGATGTCGGCATTTACGATTTTCTTTAATTAATTAGTATATATATATATAATAATAAATTATTATTATATATACAATATATAATTTCGTTATTATATGTATGTATATGCATATATACATATAATGATAAAAGTTTCAAAACTTTTGGAGTGCGAGTCAAAACTGAGGGGAGTTTCATACATTTAAATAGGGTATACTAAATCCTCGTGAATCTCACGATCTCATATACGAAGTATCAAGTGCTTCGAATGATTAGAGGGAGTTGCGGTGTTACGAAAAACATTGAGCAATTTACATATATATATATATATATATATATATATATATATATATATACATATATATACATACATTTTACTAGAGTTTTTCATATGTATTCACTTTAGAGACGATATATATTATTAATACAAAAAAAAAATTGAAAATGTCCATACTTTCAAAATTTTGAACGTGCCTTAGTATTTTAAGAATTCATAAGTTAATGAATCATGACGACATTTATTAACTGCCCGAATTTTTCTTTAACACTGAATATTTTTATCAAAACTTTCAGTATTGCATATGAAGTTTCTGGAAAAACACAGAATCATCTTTATCGAAACATGAAATGTAAGATTTATTTTTCCATTAAAAATTGCGCAATTCTTCATTCGGTGCAGTATTTGACCTGCATGTTTTTCGAGGTTCAGACTTACTTCATTTTTTTTTTTTTTTTTTTGCGCACTTATGGCACTTTTCCTGGTAGCGTATATAACGATAAAGCCAATATTGATTTGCACTAAAAAGTCGAAAACATATGCGTGCTTCCACTCCATAATTCGTCACGTAAAATGTTGTTAATTTTAATCAATATTTTTCGCTGTGGTCGCATATATATATATATATATATATATATAATTCTACAAAATTTTAACAAATAACTTCGAAACGCAAACAATTTTAATAAAAAATTGTTAAAAACTTTACGACTGCGATTGTAATATAGAGAAATTAAAAATAAAAAGCAGTCTTTATATATACTAAATGAAAATTTAAAAATTTTTACGTTTCGATCCAAAGTGCGGATCCTCTTCAGAAATTTTAAATTAAACAGCATGCAATAAATATAAATATTGCAAACAATTTTAGCCGTGAAAAGAGAGAGAAAAGGTTTTCGAAAGCTTTTTACGTGCTTCCCCGGATTTTCACATTATACATTGTAATTTTAATTCTAATAGTGGGTGTATGTTTTAATCCTTCATTTTATTAAACGCTGTCGAGAACTGAAATTTATTTACGCAAATATTTGAATAACTAAGAGAAAAATCAATTCAAGACGCAACATCGTCGTAATATGAAAATTTGAATCACGCGAGAATCGCTACACGGAGAAAAATGGAATGTTTAATATAATTTTATTAATGGCTACTATCTAAGATATTTAATTTATACAAACACCATTTATTTTTGTAATTATCATTTACTATCCATGACATGTTAGTAACTAAAATACAAATAGATATTACACTCTGTATATTATATACTCCTTAATATCTGCAGATAATATATTGAGTACAATCCAAGTCAACTGTGCCTATATGTAACTTCTAACATGATAATGGCTATCATTCTTATATTTGTCAGTAACATCAATTTTTATCCATGTAATAATGACTTTCTGAGTTATCGTGAAAGTAAAGTTCTTTTTAAACCATTTTTAGAAATGTCCAATTTAAAGTTTTCCTTTTTTTAAAAGGCAACAAACATAATTTTGAAAAATTTCTTATCCGTACTATATGTGTATATTTACGTTATTCGAGATATTTTTAAATTTCGACAAAGTATTTTAATACTAGAAAAATTTCAAAGCTTATAAATCGTCGGGTAAAGCCCGTGCTAAATGAAAGGAATAGTTACGAGTGGCTTTGCTATACTGACTATTTATAAACTCGATAAAATAATCAAATTACCGCAAGGGCTTAATTCGCGACTAAAAATACGCAGCTGCACGCGAAATGAAAAATTTATCATTTCATCCCGTCAAATAAGGGGAAAGAGACCAGCGGGTATTTTGTCCTCGTGGTAAATTGAAATATTGAAGCGCATATATGGCTTGTACTATGAAGATATGCTTTCTTTTCAAATCATCTATAAGGATTATAATTGCTAACCTGTGTATCCGAGAAGAGGAAAACGATAGGTCGATTCAGCAATCCTGCCTGCATCATGACGCTTTTCAAATCGTCCCGCCATTCGCGAACCGAATACGATTTGCTTAACTCGATTTGGAAGCAGTTGTTCTCCGCTATGTGAGATGAGAGCTTCGTCAGACTTTGACGACCTGTCAAAGTATTTTGCCTTTATTCATTATTATAATTTTTGTTAACATCATTCCACTATCTGTTTAAAGTGATGTATATACTCAGATACTTATGCATTAAATTATCTATATTTACTGATTAAAGTGAATCGCGAATTAACCAGGAAATTACATATATCGGCTGTGACAAAAATAAAGAAATAATGGAAATGGCGTTTTTATTCTTTTTTTTTTTTTTATTATTTATACCTATAAAATCTAATAAAACTGCTATCGTGAAAAAAAAAAGAAGAAAAGGAAATAGATGTTCGTTTTTTAAAAGGAGACATGCCCAACATCCATCCAATTTCTGCATACCAGAAACTTTTTATCTATATTTACCTCTGATTCTTATCTGTGCCACTAACTGTCTTATCTATTTTCGTTTTCGATATTCCAATTTTTCCCATACCCATCTTGCTATTTATTTTCATATACTCATTCACTCTTATATCCTGTCATACCTTCTACAGTATTTCCCCTCTCTAATTTTTTCCTGCATGTCCATCTTAAGCGTCCCTTTTCGTCATCCATTTCCATTTTCTCGCTCCTAATTCTTCCGAAGCTTCTTAGTCCAACACCTCTAACACCTCCATAAATATCCTCTCCTTTCTTCACTTTCCTTCGCCCACTAATTCTCCCTCGCATCTCTCGCTCTCTCTTTCCCATCCTTCTTTTTCTCATTTCAACATTCTCCCCTAAATTGCTCACATCCCCCTGCTCTCTTTTAGATACGGAAAAAGGTTTCTGCCCTTTATTTCTTTCTCGTTACTTCTTCCCTTACTACATATCTGGAAATATACCCAAAATCGATCTGATGTATTTTTCTCGTACATCTTCTACGTCTTTCCGTTATTTGTATCTCCATATTTCTATTCCAAATCGTAGAGTATTATTTACTGTGGCATCGAATAGTATTAATCTCCATTTTATATCTTCTTTAAAATTTCTTTCTCCAAAGCTTCATATCCATCCCACAGCTATACACTTTCCTTTATTGTCTTTTATTTTTATTTATCACGTATATCAACTCTTCTCATTTTCTATCCCTTCACCTTTTCATCTAAACCCTATAATCTTTGTTTACTTTACATTTATACCCCCATATACCTTTTCTTTTCAAATATTTCTTTATTGTTTCTATCATACCCCTTGATCCTTCTTCTTCTTCCACCACCATTATATTATCGGTTATATGACACTTCACCTTTTGCCATTTCACCTTCTCCCATTTCACCCTCTCCCATTTCACCCTCCGGGACGTTTCACCCTCCGGGAAGTTTCACCCTCCGGGAGGTTTTAACGCTAGGACATTTTTTCACTAATTTTAGGGGGACCCCCGCCCCCGCGCTTCTGCCTGAAACTTCCGTATTATATGAGACCCTTAGAGAAATGTCCTATAGTGTTGAAACTTCCCGAAGGGTGAAACGTCCCGGAGGGTGAAATGGGAGAGGGTGAAATGGAAGAAGGTGAAGTGTCCTGTGACCATATTATCAGCCGCTTATCCCAAACACGATACTTTGTCTCTTCCTGCCTTCATTTCTCCTTCCTTTTCTACCTAAATAGCTTTCGAGTCTATTTCTTCTGTTCTTATTCTGCATTTTATTATTTCATATATCTCTTTCACTCTGCCTATCAATTCTTTCTCAATCCCTCCCTTATCAATGTTCGTTCTTATTATTAATTTTGTCAAATATCGTTTTTTATTTATTTATTTATTTTTTTGTTAATGAATTGTCGACAATTTTCAAGGGTTGAGAAACCATTGAATTTATAATTGTTTCACAATAATAGTGTAGAAATAACTTTTCTTTTCGACATTATAGTTACAAACTTTAGAAATGTCTTTTAAACAATTTTTCAATAATTTCGATAATATCGCTTTTCCGTCATTTTCTTCTCACAAGGGCAAGTTTTTCATTTTAATTTATTTATTTCATTTAACAGACGCCATATTTAATGGTTGTTGTTCCTTTTTTATAAATCCTTTCGGTCACATAAAAATTAATTAACCTTTTCGCTGCGGGACTGGTCCGTATATGGACCAACAAGAAAAGCGAACGTAATAGATGTTTATAAGGTCAATTTAATTTCAAGCGCTAATACCCAATTTCATGCTTTGACCTTCAATGTTCAAGGTCAAAGAAGTCACTAGAATTTGTTTACTATTTTTATCGTTTTCAGCGACTGACAAAACGTAGGTATATCAATTTTCAAGCGCAAATACCCATTTTCATACTTTGACCTTCAAAGTTCAAGGTCAAAGAGGCGACTAGAACTTTTTAAAACTATTTTTATCGTATTTAGCGGTTCATAAAAAATAGGTACATCAATTTTCAAGCTCAAATACGCATTTTCATTATTTGACCTTCAAAATTCAGGATCAAATATGAATCTGACATATTCATTTAAGTCATTAAATTCATCTAAAATGCGAGGTCAATTTTAAAGGAAAATCCCTGGAGCGAAAAGGTTAATGAAACCAATCTTCGTGAATGAAAATAGGCGATTGAAAATATCGCAACTACGATTAATGAACTAAAAATCATGACGTACAAATAGTTTGCATTAATATGAGAGTAATCATCTTAAATTAATGAGGGCTTTCTTATGATTATAAGTGTATATATTTTAATGCGCTACAAGTAACCATATCCATTGAAAGAAAAATGAAAAATCTTTCATTATATTTCTACGAAGTTTTCCTTGGAAATATGAATTTCAATCGTTATATTGAAAACATGATTAATCATTACATTGTAGGTATATATATGCATGTGCGCGCGTGCGTGTGTGTGTGTGTGTGTGTGTGTGTGTGTGATAAATAACAATTTTGTAAATACATGTGTTGATCTTACCAGATCCACCCATTCCTAAAAGCAGTGCGTTTCCTCGAGGTTGCCTCAAAACCCTCGTAATTCTGCACACGTGCCCTATCGCATCTTCGAAAAGGACCAATCTCATCGGCGATGTTGTCGAATTATTGTAATCATCCAAGAAATTCACAAGCGCTTTTTCAAGCTATTAACAAAAAAAAAAAAACAAAAACAAATTAGAAATATCGTCTGGACGAATTTACATCGTGTGAACTTCAATAATATAACAGATTAAGAATCGAGGATAGAAAATAAGGTCATTAAAGAACAGATAATGACATTTATAAATTATGTACCAAAGGCCACAAATAAAACTGGTCTTAATGAATGTCATGCGGAAGAATGGATTTCGAAATGGACAAAAAGAAATACCGAAACGACGCGAAGTGTAAAAAGTTCTTATCCTCTTGGTGCGCGGTATATTATATTATGACAAAGGGACGAAAATAACATCTCAAGTCAGCAGAGTGGAAAGGAAGTACGCCATTTTTTGAACCTGTGACGTAACCGGATAACCCTAGAGGGACAACCCTTAGGGAGTGCGAATGAATGCTTACGCTTAAAATATAGCCGCAGCGACAAATTAAGGAACTGAATTTCGCGAAGGTACAAAAATGTAAAATTCGGTATAGGTGTAAGCTAATATATATAATGTCATTCTTAAAATTATAAATGACGAATGTTTCTTTTTCTTGCATCTGACTTATTTGTAATTTTCATGAAATACAAAAAAAAGAAATTTGACTGTATTTTCGTCCCATGATATGAAAACATTTGTTTTTCATATAGATCATTATATTTCATTTTCGCTTATTAATTTTATTTTCTTTTATTTAGTTTTTAAAATAATCGGCCTTATCAAACATAGGGAATTACAAACGGTACAATATATTACATAAAAAAAAAATATTTTATTCTGGTAGCCATTCTGCCCTCCATTTTGAATATCAATTGTTAAAATACTCCTACACCATGACGAAATAATATTTCTTGTGACATTTATAAACTTTAATGAAATCGTAATGGTCGATAAAAAAACAATTGATGAATATAAATAAAAAAACATTTTTTATCGTTCTAATAAAGAAACAATAAGCTAAATATAACTTTTTTATTTGTGAGCTTATCATAATTATGATATTACGATTAACGTGTAAATGCGACTTTTAAACATTTTGTTTTTAAATGTAGGTGTTTATATCTACAACAGTAGCTTACTAAAATAAAAAAAAATTACCTTGTTGTAATCGGAAATTTTTTCATATTGGGCCTGATTGTTGCAAAAGTCACCGTAGAATAAGACGTCGACACCGATCAATTGTGTTATGTCGAATTCAAAGTTTTCGTACAAAATGTCACACAAACAATCAATGAACCATTGCCGATCTGTTTGAGTAGCTAACCGGTCGCTGAATACTCGAATATTCTCGTGGTACCACAGTAGGAACAAATCGTCCATACTCTATTCACAGAAAAAAAATTAAATTTTACAAAGCAATAGTGATAATATAGTAAGTTAAATTTAATAAGATATATTTTCCATAAAACGTACAATCCCATGAGTTGTTTTGTCAAGATTTTTTAGTCATATCCAGCGACAGTTTCATTTTATTACTATTTTTACTCTACTCTATATACATACCCCCATACTGGGATAGAAATAAAACGAAACTAAAAGTAAAAAAGATGGAAGAAAATTGGCGAAATTTCACTCATCGTTCGATCAGTACCTCAGCTGATTTTAAGCTTAAGGGATATACTACGATTACATCATACCTAAATATATTGAAGATTAAATTATGCATATATATAATAATTAATAATGTATTTGTTATTTCTACTCTATATTTTTGTTACATATACACTATATATAATAAATAAATAAATAAATAAATGAATAAACATTTATAACAATGTAAAAATGAATACATATATTAATTGGCGAAGAGCAATAGGAATTGTAAATAAGAAGAGTAGAAAAAAGATAAACATTAAATAAAAAAGAAAAATAGTTCCGAGTGAAAAAAAAATACTGGCGATAACAAAAAAAAAAAAGAATATTAATGTAAATTCAAAACATCCTAAACATTTCAAAGACTACCCTTCTTTTATATTCCCTAGGAGATGAAAACTTACCATCCGTCAGTTTTCGACTAAACAGGACAAAATTGGAAAAAAAAACAAAAATTAAAAAGTTGATGAAAAGTATTTCCTCAATGCAGAACCAATGATTGACGAAAATGAACGCAATCAACAACTAAAATTGATATTTTAGTTTTTGATGATAGATTAAACAAAATTGATATAAACCCTGAAAAGATGTATAAAAATTGACATGTAAGAACCGAAATATTAAAGAAAAAAGAGAACATTCTTTATACGACAGAACAAAAGAAAACTCATTATCCTCCAGTACTAGAAAGACTAGGTTGAGAAAAGTCAGCTGATAGCGTACAAAGCGTATATATGTCACCGGGAGCCAGCGCATATTTTTATAAAAAGTAGGGTAAAGTGATTGCAAAAAAAAAAAAAAAATATCACAGAAGGACGTGTAGGAGAGGGAGCTCTACTGCGGAAGCATTGTTTATTCATTTTTCTCAGATTCCGTGTCTAAATTGCTGAATGTTTTCAAAACAGCCATCAGCGATACAAAGCGCTCGACAAAAAGACAAGTGGTTAGAAACATAAATGTACGCTTACATCCAGTTTGTCTGGGTCCGCCATGAGCATTCCTTGGAAAACCTTTCCGAGATCTCGCAAATTGAACGTGTAATGAGATTTGTCTGGGGTGGGTAGAAGCTCTCTGCATATCCTCGAGAATACTTTTAAAGTGGCTGAAACCACGGGCTCTAGTAGATCGCCGAAGCTCGGGGTGCGGTTCAGCCAAAATCCGAGGATTGTTCCGAAAATTGTTCGCTGTAACAGTGTGATGTAAAAAGAAAACTGGTTGCAGTTCTTAATTGAAGGACATTAATACGTTAATTTGCACCAACATTTCTTGTCTTTTTTCCATGCGTATTATCACGTTTTATCACATTTTATCGTAAATAATAATAAGAATAACAAGCGTCTTCGTTTTTCGAATATATGGTATACGCAATGGACGAGTAAAAAGTTTCAAGCGGATCTAAGCAATTATCAAAAACATCCGCCATATTGGATCCGACAATTTGAATTTTGAAAACCTAGTCAGTTGTTTCATAACTTTAACTGTTGCACTGGTATTCGCGGTCAGAATTTCAAAACGTATCCGCGTTTTTTATTAAAATACTAAAAAAGTACGTTTTCTGAGGTTATAAAGAGTACGAGACTTGTCAACTCTTGAATTCTGACCTCGGATTTGGATTCAGCGACCCAAATATACGTAGGAATTTATTCGCTGGACAAAATCTATTTTATAGTGTCTGGATTCCTCGATAGATGGCGCGGGAAACGTTGAAACTTACTCACAAGCTACAGATGTTCCGAAAAATTTTTCAAAATCCGTCGCTCCGCCCCAGTGCGATTTTCCTGCATAATAATCGTGGGCCATCAGATCCTCGCCGAAATTACGCGCAATTATAGAATGTTTTCACTAAACAAAGCCGTTTTCGGGTTTTGCCTCGACGACGAATCCTGCGCCGGCCATGACGACGATCGCTGCGGAAAATTATAACGATTCGCGCGGCGAATTACGAGGTCTAATTGCGGTCTCGCGCCGGATAGAAGAACAAAGAAGGGGCTATAGGGCAAACGCGTTTGTTCGCGTGGAAAGTTAGCGTCGCCGTTTCGTCTACCGAAGCTTTAATAATTATACCCCAAGGGCGTGAATTCCTAGGAACGCGTCGGAATGGAATAAAACAAACCCGCACGGACGGTCCTATGCGGCCTTGCGTCGAGCGCGAAGAAAAAAAAGGAGACCTATACACCAACGACAAAAAAAAAAGCCGACAGCTTTTTAAATGAATGGAATTCCCCACGAATCGCAAGTCATTCTATACGGTTTATTCCACTGTTGCCGAAAGAACCACGAACTTTATCGAAAATATGAAAACAGTAATTGAGAATTTTATTATAGAACGAGTAAAATAAAAAATAAGAAACCCAGAAATCGAATAAAAAATTTCCCTGACACGTATACGTGTAAGACTTTGCACGTTAACTCACGAACCAACGTAAGGAATTTCTTCCGTAACCTGTTTTTGGATACGCTGGGGCTGTACGCAGAACTGATTAGATTTTTGAATATATCCATGCTAGCGTGTAGAAATGGCAGACGAAATACTGATCCAACTTTTTGGAAAAAGGCACACGCAGAGAAATAGATTGTAAAGAACTGATGGTAAAAAAAAATATGTTACATGATACCATCATTATGCTAGTAGTGACCATGTACTATCTCCTTTGTGCAATTTAAGATGGTACCCAAATTCATATAAATATGTTAGCTTTCGTATGGTATTCCATACAATCTTACATGGTAAACGTGCAACATTTGATAGAGAATAAATATAATCTTATAGGTTAGGTT